>BQNB010062276.1:0-36140 GCA_026074375.1 Tanacetum coccineum | reverse complement strand
TCGTTTAGTGCATATTCCCCAGCGACATATGTCGCCGGGGAAAAGTCCGTCACCTGTTCTCATATTTCTTGTAGTGACATGCTGTGTTCATCTTCTTTTGTAAGACTATCTTGCAATTTTAATAAACTTTCGCCATCTCTAAAGTTATAATTTTAATATACAAATATTGATCATATTGGTTTCGATGTTAAGATCTTTTTGTACAATTTATGATAGTCTAAAGCATTGT
This sequence comes from Tanacetum coccineum, assembly GCA_026074375.1. Lineage (NCBI taxonomy): Eukaryota > Viridiplantae > Streptophyta > Magnoliopsida > Asterales > Asteraceae > Tanacetum > Tanacetum coccineum. The sequence goes on along the minus strand of BQNB010062276.1, from coordinate 35,911 downwards.
TCAAATATTAGTAGGATCTAGTCTGCCAATATCACAAAGGAGACTCACAATTTAGCTACAAAATGCTATAGTTTCTTACTTCTTAGATATGATTTCTGAAGTTATTCAGAAGTAATATAATTCGCTAGATTGCAAAACTAGAATTTGGAAGCTTCAAAGAAATATTATGCATGGTAGTTATTCATTTGGGACCAATGAGAAGAATCTTTGGTGTTTATTCCACGAATTTTGGGTAGTCTTCTCTAAAGGACACGGATAACCCATGTCTTCCGAAAGTATTCCATACGATCGAACCAAAAGTGGTCCTTGAACCATTGTAACACAAGTCGTCTAGTCAGACAAATGATAATTATTTAATCAACACCACTACTTTTCTGAAAACATGAATTTATGATGACTGATTTAAAAGTATTTCAATATAAATTAAAGGAATTAGTTAAATGACCTTTCATCGTAATACAGTTAGAAAACTATGTTAAAAATTTCAACGGTATTCAATCCCGTTTTTCATGAGGTAAATGAAGGAGGTGAGATGTAGAAAGCATTAACTTATGATGACTAATTTAAAAGAATTTCGGTATAAATTAAAGGAATAAGTTAAATGACCTTTCCCTAGTAATACAGTTAGAAAACTATGTTAAAAAATTCAACGGTATCTAATCTTGTTTTCCACGGGGTAATGGAGAAGGTGAGATGTGTAAAACCCTTAAATTGGGTCGCAGTGGAAATATGTCCGGGAACGTTACTTCATAATACCATTGCACAAGATGTGAGAGAACGACCTTTAATTGAATCGTTGAAAAAGTAATGTTTGAAAAATTTGGACTCCAATGCACATCAGATAAGCCAAACATTTATTTCACGTGAGAAAAACATGCTTAAAAGTGTCAACATAAAGTTGTTGAGTTCATAGATTTATGTAAATGTAAATGTTGGATCAAAGATTTGTAAAGTGTGGATGACCATTTCAATCCTTATAATAATCACAAAAATGTAAGTATAAATGTTGAAATCAAATATTTACAAAGTGTGTATGACCATTTCAATCCTTATAATAATCACAAAAATGTAAGTATAAATGTAGAACCAAAAGAGTATAGTGTCTACTGCTTCACTACAGTATCGTGAAAAATGTTTAGTAATCAGTAATGTTCAACAAAGTAGTGTGGACCACAAGATTTCGAAGTGTATGACATTGTAACACATACGATATCACTAAAATATAATTACGACTGCACTAAGCTCATGAAACTGACGCTACGACATGTATGTATGCAATTTAATGCCAGTGAATGCCCCGTGTAGATGTCAACCCGTAACATCCCAAATTCGACACGATATACGTCTGTTAGTTCAATCCGTTGAACTAGTGAGCGCTACTCACCCAAACGGGGATGTTAATCCCAAATAAATCTATTTATAACACTCGCGCTTACACAATGTAATTAACAGTTCATGATAATGGGCAGTGTGGGTTCTTGTTACTTAGACACGCTATGTAATTATTGTATCAATGAAAAGTGTTGTACTTGTGTCCTTTTGTAAAATAAGCAATGTATCCCTCCGCGAGATATGTAAATGAATATGTAATCGAATTTGTCAGTGAGTATGTAAACAAGTAAGTAAACAAGTTGTAATGAGCATGTATTCTCCCTCGAGATTTGTAATGTAATTGTAAAACAAGTGAAAGCGGGGCTATAAACTCACCCCAAATGAAATGATTTTTTTTTGAACGGCAACTTTTATTAGAAAACTAGCAAGGAGCTAGAACAATTACAAAGCAATCAAATAAGGATGTTGAAGCCAACAATCCCAAGTAAACTTTATATTACATCTAGAATTACTCCAAATGAAAGAACAAGAAACAACATCATCGAACAAAGTCTCTTTGCGCGGTTTCTTGGAAGCAAAAAGAAGCTGGTTACGAAAATTCCACAAGCACCACCAAGACACATAAAAAACGCCTTCTAGGATCCCTTTAAGCTGTAGCCCAATCGAAATAGATTAATACCACTCCAACCATCCCGAATAAGAATCAACAGGGCTCCAAGAAACGTTCCACCATCGACATATAAGCCGAGAAATAGCTAAAGCCACGTCACAGGAAAAGAAAAGATGGGATGTATCTTCCTGCAAGACATTACATATCGGACATAAAGAATATTGCACCTGAATACCACGTTTGAGAAGGTTAGACCTAGTGGGGAGGCGATCAAGGTGGAGTTTCCACGCGAAAACATTCACCTTAATAGGAATAGTCTTAATCCATCTCATAGCAACATTCTCTTTTGGAAGTAGAACCTCGTCCACAAGGTCACGAGCATTGTATGTATATAGTTCCAATTTTATTTTACATTGTATGTATATAGTTCCAACCAGAGACTCGGCGACTTGAATTGACAAACCTAGAGCAAACTCAATATTGGTGGGTCGAGAGTGAACGTTATTTTGTAGCTCATAAAGTTTGATCTTCCACCACCTAATCCCATTAAAAATCGTATACCTAGGAAACCTGAGCGGACCAATATTATGCCTAATTCTAAGCTCATTGAAAGGAACCTCACCTAACCAAAGATCTTCCCAGAAGCGAGTTTGCATACCTGAACCAACACGACGCTTACAATGAGATAGAAAGTCTATACCTTGAAGTTTTAAGGCCGAAACTTCCCGAATAATAGACAACCAATTCGAACAATGGAAAGAAGAGCGTATCTGGAAAGAAGAACCATGCATGGCTGAAATGAAACGAAACCACAACGAATTATCATGAGAAAGAAATCTCCACACCCATCTGAAAAGAAGCGCACGATTAAGGGCATAAAAACTGGAGACACCTAAACCTCCATATTTCTTAGAAGCGAGCACTTTCGTCCACTTAACCCACGAAATCTTCCTATCGACACCTTGAACACCATTAAAAAAATTACGACGTAAAGAATTGATTTTAGAAAAATCAAATGAGTGAAACATCACGTGAAATCCGAATGCAACCTAATTAATTATAGGTCGTATGAGTATAATGTATTTAAAATAAATACAACATTATAAGTTATAGAGTTATATCACCACCTAATAGTTTTTGTTTAATTTATAAAAGTTGAAAACAATATGTAAGTCGTGCTTGTTAATTAAATGTCCCAGTATATGTATCCGTAAAAATATTACCTTTGTCCAATAATTGATTTTTTGTTAATAACACTTGATTTAATATTTTTAATCGTTTATATAATGATGTTGTATAAGTAATTTAATTATTTTTATATAATAATATTTATAAAGTTAAAAACATGTATAAATATTATATAAGTAATACTACATTCTTTCTTAATATTTTTATAGCCCAAACGGACCCGAAAACACTCGTAGACCTTGTTTTATAATTCTAACAGCTTTGTGTGATTTTAATAAACGTGCAGAAAATTGTTTATAAAAGATAACTAGCTTGTTTAATTTCTAATTATATATCTATACATTTTTAGACTCCGAAAACCCGATTTTTATAGTAAAAAGTCATTCCGAACAACTTTGTAGTTTTATACTTTGGCCGAAACAGATCCGAAAGCCCTCAAAAACTCCTTATCAGTTTCTGCAGTTAATCCGCAGCTTTATAAAAGCTGTGAAATAATATATACTTTTCGAAATCTTCAAAAACTCATAAATTACTCGTTTTAACTCCGTTTTACGCGTTCTTTATATGTACGAAATCATGACGAGATAATCTATCAAAATAAATGTTTAAAGATTTTATAAAAATCTGTACAGTAACAGTAAACTGTTATATATAAAAATACTTTTTATATATTTAAACTTGCAAAAATCATATCTCCTTCATTATAACTCCGTTTTAACGTTATTTATATCCACGGTTTCCTTTTGAGATGATCTATCATAATAAAATATTCACAGAATTTATAAAATTCTGTACAGTAACTGTTTTTATGAAATAACTTTTATAAAAACACTTTTTATATATTTAATTACCGTCATCTCGTAAAATTCATAACTCCTTCGTTATAGCTCTGTTTTTCAAGTTCCTTATATGTTTGGAATCCTCATGAAATGTATTATTTATATCTGTAGAGTGTATATTTTATAAAAATTCATATGTTTTCAGAATATATAAACTATTTGGATTTACACATATATATTTGTTTTTATAAACTTTAACATAATTAAATTATTACAAATTCACTAATTTAATTAATACAACATATCATGCATACTTTAGGTCCTCCAATTTATGTCCATAATTTTAAGTCCAAAATGTCCCAATAAAATGTTCACAACAAATATTTATTCCAACAATAATTTATATAATTAGACCAACACTTGTAATGTATATAATAAAATGTGTCCTTGCTTTCTAGTATATATTTAACATATTTTTACTATGAACATGTGTTTACTTGAATATGTATAGTCTTATATTATTTATAACTTCATAAAATAATTGCTAGATGGTGAATAAACAATATAACAAATATGTAAATATGAAAATGAAATGATTATAAATGAGTAGGGTTTATGTTAGACCTTGAATGAATGAATGAAGATAATGAACATAATCTAATCTAGTTCTTCAACCCGAAATCCTTATTAAAACCCTAGTTTTCACTTCTTGAAAACCCTAGATCTTATGAAACCCAAGTCTTGAAATAACCTTGATATATCTTAAATATCAACCCTAATAATATTTGTTTACTTGTAATCTTGCTAAAATCAAAACTATTAAACTTTCTTGGTTATACAATTGAGCCGTGGGTTTTGGAAGGAAACAAAGAGAGTGTTTGTGATTTTTAGCTAGTTGTAAAGAGTGAAAAGGCTTACTAGTAAGGTCTTATTTATAGTGGAAATAATTCTCAAAACCATTAACAAAACAAGGAATCAAGAGATGGTTTATTGGTAATGGTACAAAGGTGTAAGAGCTTTCCTCCTCCGTAGGAGGAGGCCACGACTAGAAGAGGGAGGGGAGGGGGAAGGACAAGGTACTTGGTTATCCCATGGATAATAGCTCTTGATGTTTACTTGGTGGTTAAAAGGAAGGTGGTGCTTAATTAGATGTGACTTTAATGGAGGATTAAGGTTTACTTATGTTTTATTTGAGGGTAAAATTCATAAATGCTTAATTTACTTTTAAAAAAGACTCATTCTACATACTATACTTTTTTTATTGTTATTATTCTTATCCAACTCAAGTTTTTTTTTCATTACACATACTTTATATAAATTTTAGTATGTAGAATGAGTCTTTTTGGAAAGTACATTTAGCATTTATGGATTTTATCTTATGATTTTATATGCGTTTTTATACACGTTTTTATTCATTTTTATATAAAGTATGTGTAATGAAAAAAAACTAGAGTTGGATAAGAATAATAACAATAAAAAAAGTATAGTATGTAGAATGAGTCTTTTTTGAAAGTACATTAAGCATTTATGGATTTTACCCTTTATTTGATGTAGAACTGGCCTAGGTAGTTTATGGGATAAAAATGTTATAAATTTTTGGGTATTGGGTATAAAAGTGAGTATTTGTTGAAGTATAGATGGGTATTGGTGTTTCCATGCATGCATAAATGTATTTTATTGCGAAACGTAAACGTTTTATGCAACCAATAAAAATAAAAAGTGAAAAGTTATAAATTATCTTCGTAATAATTATATAACACATGCTTGACATAAACTTTTATTTGTTTGATGCCCGTTTACGTTGAATGTTGATTTTTAGTTTACGCGATTTAACTAAACGGTTGAAATTAAATGTAAACGCGTAAATGTTTAAAATAAATAGTTGGATATTTATTGATGTAAAATGATGTAAAAATGCGGATCGTTACAGTCTTCCCGTGTTTAAAGAATTTTATCCTGAAATTCAGGTTGAGTTGCCTTCCAGAATGGTGTTGATGAAGAGGTGTGGGTTTTAATTCCTTGATGGTGCTTGATGGTGGTTAAATTTGTTGGCGGATTGTCCTAGGGTAGCTAACGATATGTCTTCGACCTTTTGGTTTAAGATTTGGTATAAGATGATGTAGACTTTATAGTAAGATGGTGTAAGAGCTTACTTAGTTATTATGATTATTAGTTTGGTTTCTCGTGATAAATACGTTTTATGAATACGCACACAAAATTTTTGTTTTTCAAGAATATTAGTAGAAAATTGATTTTGAAAAAAGTTTTTAAGGTGACTACTTCTCAGTATGCCATGGTCCTTCCTGAATTATACATAGGTGATCAAGCTATGTATATTTGAGGGCTAACGATGCGATGCTTATTTTCGCCAAAATAAAAAAATAGTTTATATGATGAAAGTAATGTAGTTTATTATTTCTTGAATAAATAACGAGATAGTTTATGAGGTGATGGTAAAGTGATTGTAAGGTAGTTTATAAAATGTTTGTGAAATAATTTTGTCAACAATAGTGAAATGGTTTATCATGTGATAGTGAAATATTTTATAAAGTCATGATGCTTCAGAGAGCGGTTTGCATGAATGAATGGAAAATTGAAGTAAAATTGATGAGATTTTCGCAACACATTAACTGATAGATAATTTGAAATCATTCGTACAGAACAACGGGAATTTAAGAGAAAATACAACGAGAATCCCTAAAGAAATAGAGTCTAAGCATCGATATCATCTTCCATGTTGTCAAGGTCTTGATCGGTTTCTCCTCCTCCTAAGGCATACACCATTCCACGTGCTTTAGTACATCCAGCTTGGTTTCCTTGGTTCCGATTCTTTAACTCCGGGCAATCACTTCTGTAGTGCCCTTGATTCCCACATTCATAGCAGGTAACGGTTATCTGATTGTTAGTAGCAACAGGACTCCTACAGTCTCGGGTCAAATGACCAACCCTCTTGCAGTTTGCGTAGTTTATAGTGCACTGGCCATTGTGATGAAACTTGCACTTGTTGCACAACGGTAGAGTCCTAACATACTCCTTCTTCTCACCAGACCCAACAAAATAAGCCCTTGTCACATTTTGCTTCTTGGGAGGTTGTTGTTGAGCTTGGTTGTCGTTATCAAGTTTCCTTTTGTTCTCAGCTTGTCTTTTAACAAATGTACGGATCTTCTGATCCATCATATCATTTGCAAATTCAATCGCATCTTGCATTGTTTTTGGCTTGGATGCCATCAGACTACCCTGAATCATGTTGGAAAGTCCACCAACATACTTCTCAACTTCATCAGATTCCTCGAGAAACATTCTCCCACACATCAGTGCCAACTCTTAAAAGCGTTGTATATAACTCACAACATTAGTGCCCTTAACCTTCAGGTTCCAGATTTCAATTTCTAACTTCTTGATTTCACTCCTTGGGCAATACTTGTCATTCATTATTTTCTTTAGTGCTTTCCATGACATTTCATATGCAGCATCACGACCAACAGTCTTAACGTGGGAGTTCCACCACGTTAGAGTATTTCCAATAAGAGTACACGTAGCAAACTTGATTTGGCACGCGACGGTGCAGTTGCTTATTTGAAATACATATTCTATTTTCTCGAACCATTGAGTCAGCCCAACGACTCCTTCAGTACCCTTGAAATTAAGGGGTTCTCATTTTAGGAAGTCACTGTAGGTGCACTCACGAGTAGTAGGCACCTGTCTTCTTCCGCAAGTTCTGGAATCGTGACTATCATCACCATTACTGCTGCCTCTGTTAGCTTCATACTCAGCCAACGCATCGGCAACTCCTTAGGCTATCAGTGCCTTAATGGCGTCATCAGTCATAGGGGTGGTGGTTCCTTTTGGTGGCATTTTCTTCAAAATCAAAAAATATAAAATTAGTTTAGTTCTAAAAGTCATGCTCCAAAGATGAAATGTTACGAGGTGATAGGTTAAATTCGTGTTTCAATAGTATAGGACGCGTGTTTAAACTCGAAGTTGAATGATAAAGGTAACTTGTGGGATTGGCGGAGTGTGACAAGTTTTAATGTTATGTAAGACGGTATTATGTAAAGTCATGAAAAGTTTTAAAGGACCGTCGTGACATTTATAATGTCTTAAGAAGTGTTCTAGTATTTATATAAATAACTCTTATATAAATAAATATAAAATATACGAAAGGGAATGTAAGTATATATATATATATAGGGGACCATTCAATGCAGAACCATTTTTTTGTACAGAACTTACAAAACCATTTTGGACCAATAGAAATTTAGTATTATTAAATGTTTTTCTTTAATTCAAAAGGGCATAATAGTCAAAAACATATTTTGATTTTTTCTTTTTAATTTTTTAATTAAAAAACGTTTTTATAACCACTTTAATTTAGGAATTAAAATTTTATTTTATTTTATATTTTTTTCGATAAAAAAAGCGAGTGCATATGTGTTTTTCTTAAATATTGTAAATTTCATATGTTTTTGCGTACATTTTTTTTGCTTGAATAGTAATTGCACATATGTTTCTAGTTCTTTAATCTTCGAAATTTATAACAAAAAACATAAAAATATATATGTAACCTCAAAACTAATAACAAACCAAAAACATAAATGTATAAAAAAAATTGATATCAAATGAAATTCATTTCGAATACAAATGCAACATGTTAAATACATTGTCCACGTCAATTGAAAACATGTGTGCACTCTTCTGAAAACATATGTGCACGATTCACGATCTCTTTAAATTCATTAGAACATACATGCACGGTCCACTTTTTCATCAATTTCGTTAGAACGTATGAGTACTCTTTCAAGAACATATGTGCACAATGCGCTTTCTCGTCGAATTTATTAGAACATATATGTCCGTTTTCTAAAGACATATATGCACGGTTTGGAGAACATATATGTAAGGCTTCGAGAACATATGAGTATCCTTTTAAGAACATGTCTACACGCTGAGCTTTCTCATCAAATTCATTAGAACATATATGCACGTCACTCTGCACGTTTTTTTGGGCACATGATCTTGCTTTAACCGCATATTCAAGGAAAGATAGATGATTATTGTCATTACAAAATAACATGTACTATTGCTTAAACATAAATATGACGCTAAACAAACCATGGAATTATATATGTTAAATAAAAAATTATAGTATATTAGCCCGTTTAAAAGCGTTAAAAGTGAATTGGTAAAGATAATCCACTAAAATATGAAACAATAGTACCCATTTGTTGTAATTAACTACACATATATATTTTTAGCAGTGCATAAGTAAAAGGTTAATCAAAGCATTGGACTAACAATATATTCTCTTCAATAAGTTTACTTGTCAAAGGTAGAACGAAAAAAAAAACATAATTAAAACCTACGCTACCAATCCTTTGTAACTTGATGTATCCCTCTTTTTCTTTGGTTTCTTGCCATGGTAGGGAGATACAAGAGTCGGCATTTTACCTCGTGGCAAGCTCTATGCAAAATGTTTTTTGGGTTCCAATGGGGCTGCCAACTTAAAAAGAATATCCCTGCCATCAACAATTCTAGTTAGTTACTATATGGCCCTGTTAGTACTAATACCTACTAGTTTATTAATATACGAAAAGAGTAGTACATCCCAAATTGACGAAAGGTTAGTTAAAAAAATGACGAAAGGGTTAGTTTAATACCTGCACACGTAGTAGAGGATATGATTCAATTCCTAATGAATAATGAATAATCAACTGTTGGGATAAGTTCAAGACACTCCATTCTTGGTGCAAAATCACCAAAATCATCGATCACACCATCGGACTCGACCTCCACAAACAACACACCTTGTCCTTGACAATCGATCTCAATCCGACCATCCTCGTCTTCTTTTAGTCGCCCCGCCACCGGATAAAATGCAACCAAAACACTTTTCAAAGCATCCTTGATCACTTTCGTATCAAAGAAGTTGGTGGCAGCCCCATTGGAACCGTAGAAATACACGGTCTATGTATCTTGTGGCGAGCTCTATGAAAAAAAAACATAATCAAATCTTGTGTTCCAACCGAACCAAACAGACACGTAAACTCGTTACACCTGCGTAAACCCAAAAAACATTTTGCCTTCAATAAGGATCTTATGTAATTAACAAAGCCTTGAATTCATAAATTCAATTCTTATATCAGGAATAAATGATATCATAGATGATTGTGACAGGGCGGTTTTTTTTGTATTCATCTGTAGATCGTTTCAAGAAACACAAGATTTGATTTGCTAATTATTATTATGAGAATCGAATCTTGTGAAGAACAAAGAAACAATAGATCATGGGTGAAAGGTTTTTGAATGATATGAAAGGGAGAGAAATTAATGATCCAGATCCTATAATACAGGGATATGGACGGTTTAATAAAAAAACTTTTAAGCAAAATTCCAGTAATACCCTTTTACCACTTTGTTTAATTGAAAAGAACACCCTCATTTTTTGTATAATTGCAATTTAGTCACTTTTAATATTAACCTTTGATCAAGCTTATCCAATGGCTCAAATTAATTATAAATGGTTCTGTAGGTTCTGTACAAAAAAGTGGTTCTGCATTGAAAATCCCACTATATATATATTGACATTTTCTTTGCAGAACCATTTTTTTGTACAGAACCTATAGAACCAACATTTTTACTCCTAATAATGCATGATGTACATTATCTCAATGCAGGATGTCATTTTTGTAAATATCCACTAGTTATTTTAGAAAAAGAAAATAAAATTAAGGGCAATTTAGGCATTTTGTTTCATCCCTAAAAAAGTGGTGAAACCCACCAAAAACCAACCGCCCCTCTTTGTTTCCCTAGATCATTTTTTCTCTCTTCTCTAAATCTATATGTCGCCTCCCTTTAATAGATCCATTTTCCAGGGAAAAAAATTAAATAAACATCATCGATGGCGATCAGATCTAATGTATCGTGGTTCATCTTTCTAGTTCGGTGGAGCCGCTTGTATTGGCCAGCAGATCCCTCTTATCGATTAAAGATAACACAAATAGCAAAACAAGCATATATTTGGCATTTTATGTCCGTTTTTGGTCATTTAGGCTCGTTTTTAAAGGTAAAAGGTACGTGTAATTAAGCACATACCACCTGTTAAGGCTGGCGCCTCTATAATCACTATCTGAGAAAGCTTCTAGTTCAAAAGTAGAATCCCTAGGATACCATAACCCTAGTTTGGGTTGATCTTTGAGCTACCTAAAAATCATTTTTACTGCATTTAAATGTGAAGCTTTTGGAGTGACTTAAAACCTAGCACATGCACAGACAGCGAACATGATGTCTGGCCTTGATGCAGTCAAATACATCAGGGAACTAATCATAGACCTGTAGACATGCACATCTACATCTACACCATCTTCATCTTTGACTAGGGGTTTATTTGACTCAATAGGAATAGTAGCTGTTTTGATGAAACAAAAATCAAACTTCTTATGGATGTCAACTACATACTTGTCTTGACTAATAAAGATTCCATCAGGTTGTTGTTTCACATGCAATCCCAAAAAGAATGTGAGCTCACCCATGGAGCTCATCTGGAATCTTTTATGCATACAATCTTCAAACTTAGTACACATAGACTGCTTTGTAGAGCCAAAAATGATGTCATCCACATACACTTAGACTAACATAATGTCACTCTTGTTCTTCTTGATAAACAATGTTTTGTCTATTGTACCTCTCCTAAAACTATTTTCCAGCAGGAAAGAAGAAAGTGTCTCATACCAAGCTCTAGGAGCTTGATGTAGACCATAAAGAGATTTGATCAACTTATACACTTTGTTTGGATAAGCAGGGTCAACAAAGCCTGGAGGTTGATGAACATATACCTCCTCTCTAATAGTGCCATAAAGAAATGCACTTTTAACATCCATTTGGTAGACAGGAAATCCCATGAATGATGCAAAGGCTAAAAACAACCTGATTGCCTCAATCCTGGCAACATGTGCAAAAATCTCATCATAGTCTATACCTTCCTCATGTCTAAACCCTTGTGCTACAAGCCTTGCTTTGTTTTTCACAATAATACTCCTCTCATCCCTTTTATTCCTAAAGACCCACTTTGTGCCAATTGCCTTTTTCCCAAATGGCAAATCAACAAGTATCCAAACCTTCTGTAATTTGAACTAGAGTAATTCCTCTTGCATTGCTTCAACCCAGCTTTTATCCTCTAAGGCTTGTGATATTGTCTTAGGTTCTTCTTGGGAGAGAAAACATGCTAACAGACAGTTCTGATGGTCTTTATGATTTGTTCTGTTCTGATTGTAGATGTAGCTTACCAAAGCTTGTTGTACTGAAGAAGCCTTTTGGATCTTTCCTCTTGTTTGAACTGCTGATTTAGGATCTCCTAGAATTTGACCTTTAGGGTGATCCTTATGAACTCTGAGTGTGGGAATAGGACTGACATCAATGGTGTTATCCATATTGTCAAAATTAGCCTCTGCACCCATATCTCCATCATCATAGGCTCCACTGAATATGCCATCATTTGAAAATACATCAGAATCATCTTCTAAGTCAGGCATATTAGGATCAATGGGTAAATCAGCATTGGGGAGAGTAGATGCATCAATAGGTATTTGTCCTCCAAGATAGACAAATAACGATCCATCAGTATTTGCACCAGTGGGAGTACTAGAAGCACTAGCATATGGTGTGTTAGCAGTACTAACCAATGGTAAATTGGAAGTACTAACATATGGCCTACCAGTATTAAGTTTGTTAATATTGGTAGCCTGAGCTGCCCTCTTCTTTTCTTCTTTAAAGGCTTGTCTTGTAGCATCATCCATAGCTTTAGCTGCAATTTCTTGAGCAATCATCCTCTCAAGATCATCTTTCAAGGCTTGGTCAGCTTCTGTCAACATATGTTGTTCTTCTTTTTCAGCAACATCTTCTAAATCCTGTACATCATTGTCTTTAGTAAATTTTCAGAAGGTTTTTCTTGTGCAGCTTGAACAACATCTTCTACGGAAATCCTTGGCCTATGAGGGTATAATGGAAGCAGTATGTATTCCTGAGTAGGTTCCTTATCTTTTTTTGATGAACCTGCAACATAATGTTCTTATGTACCTGCATCCACATTAACCAGATTTTCTATACTAACAGGGATATAGTTCATTGTATTTGTTAGAAAATCAAGATCAAACATCTAATCAGGACCACTTCCTGTCACATTTGGTTGATCTTCAAGGAAATCAATATGCATGTTCTCTTCTACTCTTTTGGTTCTTTTGTTGTATACTCTAAAAGCCTTACTAGTAGTAGAGTATCCCAACAAATATACTTCATCTGATTTCCCATCAAATTTGCCCAAGGGATCTAAGGTGTTCAAAATGGTTAAGGGGCACCCAAACGGTCTCATAAAACTAATACTAGGTGGTTTACCTATTAATAGTTCATAAGGTGTCTTATTTTGAGGTTTGGTCACTAATACCCTATTCAGTACATAACAAGCAGTGTTTACTGCCTCTGCCCAAAATGGGATAGGTAAAAGTAAGTCTGCTAGCATAGTTCTAGCAGCCTCAATTAGGGTCTTATTTTTTCTTTCTGCAACACCATTTTGCTGTAGAGTTCTAGCCACACTAAACTTCCTTTTTATCCCTTTCTTAGCACATAATTCATTCATAGCATGGTTCTTAAACTCTGTCCTATGATCACATCTAATGATTTTAACTTTATGGTTTAATTGGTTTTCTAAGCTTGTGATAAATTTATAAAGGATCTCATTTGTTTCATCCTTTGTAGCTAAAAAAAACACCCAACTAAATTTGTTGAAATCATCAGTCATAACCAAACAATACTTTTTCTTATTAATACTTTCTACTGAGACAGGTCTAAATAAGTCCATATGAAGTAATTCTAAGGGCTTTTTGATGGTTCTCTCTAACTTGGCCTTATAAGAGGCCTTATGTTGCTTACCCTTCTTGCAGGCAACACAAGTGTGGTCATTTACAAAAACTTTGGAAGGTAGGCCTCTAGCTAGGTGTCCCTTAACAAGTTTGTTTATATTTTTGAAATTCACATGACCTAGTCTCCTGTGCTACATTTTAGACTCAGTTGTTGTTGCATTTGCATATAAACAAGTTATACCTCCAGAAGGAACAATGTTCTTTAAATCCAAACTGTACACATCATTCTGTCTCGGAGCTCTAAGTATAACTTGACTTTCAACAAGAAGCTTAAAGCTAGGAGACAGGATAAGGCATTCAGTGTCAGTAAAGAGGACATTGTTTTTCTTGTCACACATTTGTAAGACAGAGAAAAGGTTAAACTTAAGTTCATCTACAAAATAGACATCATCAAAGTCTAAATTAGCAGTTCTGATTTTACCTTTACCTGTTATTTTACCTCCTTTGGGATCACTTCCAAAAGCCATAAAGCCTCTATTGTAATCTTCATAATCTGAAAGATAAGCTTTGCTGCCAGTCATATGGCTAGAGCAACCACTATCCACCACTGTATGATCTTGTAGAATGATTTCTGGATTGCCCTGCACAATAAGTAAGAGAAATTAGTATCTCTTAGGGACCCAAGTCACCACAGACTTGGATATCCCTTTTGGGTCAACATACTCAAACTTCTTGAGTATGAAAGATCCTTTTTCTTTAGACTCATGATCCATGTAATTTCCCTTAGGCCTCCACACCCATCTTGACTTCTTAAGAGCATTATCCATCTTACCCTTACCAGTATTAACTACTGCTCTTGTCCCAGCAGTAGTCATATTTTTAACCCCAGAAGTTTTAACATCTTGTTTTAAGTTTTTGGGTCTAAAAGCTGGTTTTGTGTAGTAAGACCTCTTGATTGGTGAATATGAGGCTCTTGGTCTTACATTGTCCATTCTTGGGTAAATTGGTCTAATAGCACTACCAGTTTGTGCTATTTTTGGGGCAAATGGCCTAGCAGTACTAACAGGCCTAGCAGTACTAATAGGTCTAGCAGTACTAACAGTATGTACTGCTCTTTTCCCATTAGGTCTAACAGGATTAATCAAACCTGTTTTGGTTAGTACTCCTTTTGGGACAAAAGTCCTTCTTGTTTGAGGGTATTTCAATTTATTTGAAATTTTTTGGTGATTTACCCTTTTAGCATTATCCCATACTGGTTTGACCACCCTTTGACCAGTATTGACCACAGTTTTCAGCTTATGTTCTGGACTCTTTTTGGCATAAAAATCACAATCTTTGATCAAATGGTCAGTACTCTTACAGACAAAGCAAGCTTTTATTTTCTTAAATCTAATTCCTTCTTTCTGAGAAATTTGACCAATTTTATCAACTTGAGTTTTAACTGTTTGAGTCTCATTAGTCTTAACAGGACTAGCTGTGTTTACTTCAGACACATCATCCTCATCATCTGAGTTCCAATCCTCAATGATAACTTTATCTCTGTTAATCTTTGTTTTAGATTTTTCAACTTCATTTGTTTTACCTACAGTCTCACTAGTTTTAGATTCACTAGTATCATCTTCTGGCTCAGTTGTTTTTGACTCAATTATTTTCTTCCTAATGGCATATTCATCTAAACCTGCAAATGATATGTCAGCTCTTAGGGTTAGGAAGTTCCCTATTATAGGAGGGGGAACAACATGATACCCATCTACTTTGGAGAACCTATCATTTGCTGGTATGATCTCTTCATCACTTGATCTGACCTCAAAAACATTCATACTATTCTCACTATCAGTTTTAGACTTCTTACTTATTTCATCCAATTGTGTGCCATATCCTAAACCATTTTTAGCTTTAGCACTCATTTAACTGTTGAGTAATTTATTAAGACCCTTGGATGATTCTTCCTATTTTTCTATCTTAACTTTCAACTCATCTCTTTCCTTAACAACTTTTTCTAGTTTCATTTTAAGGTTGTTGATTTTAACTTCTTTGCATTTAAGCTCATAGTTTTAAAACTCATATTTTTCACCCCAAGCTAGTTCATTCTTTTCATGTCTAATTATTCTAGATTCTAGAGACTCTAAGGCTAACTTATAACCATGAATTTCTAGTTTGGCTCTGCTATGTTTTTCTCTTTCACTATCATAGTTCTTTTGAAGAGTTTTAAAAGACTCTAAACATTGTTTAGAATAATTTTGTACTTCATTGTCAGAAGAACTTGATGAGCTTGAGGAGGAGATGGCCATTAAAGCATAATTGACTGGTTTATCAAAATCATTGCTCCAGTCATAGCCTCCTAGACCATCTTGAGCCACTAGTGCTTGTGATGATGGTTCATTTGTTGTTGCATTTCTTCTGCCATTATCACCATAAGATTTTTTCCCTTGGTTCTTTCCTGATTTGCATTCCTTTGCAAAGTGCCCTTTCCTGTGATAGTTGTAGCACTCAACTTTTGACTTATCAAAGGTAACAAGTTGTTTTCCTTTGAAATCCAAGTTCCTTCTTGTCTTCTGAATGAATCTCTGCACCCTAACAGTCAACATGGCCACCTGCCATCTAATATCCAATTCTTCCAAGTCATCTTGATCAATCTGCTGCAAATCCTCATTATCAAGTGGAGGACTGGTTGTCTGTTGTGCAAAGAAAGAGCATACTACTTCATCAGCACCTGGAGTAGATGAAACCTGACTTGATGAACTAGTTCCTCCAGCAGTATTAACTCTAAAATTTCCACTGGCAGGACTAACTTCATTAGTGCTGCTAGTATTCTCAGAGGAAAGAAAAGCCAAGTTCTGAGAATTTGATGTGGAATTTAAAGACCTTTTCATCTCATCTTCATAGACCCTAAGGTTGTTGTAGAGATCATCAATATCAGTCTGGTCTATGTCTGGCTTATTTCTCATGATTAAAGCAATTTGGCTCCATGAAGGAGGAAGACTTCTTAGGAACTTTTGGTTGATATCTTCCTTTGATACTGGAGCAGCATGAACCTCCAATTGACTTATGAGTTTTTGGAACCTATCATAAGCCTTATCCAGACTTTCATTTGGTGCAGTGGTAAAGTTTTCAAACTGATGTTTTAAAACATTCCTCTGCATCTTTTTGGATTCATCATTTCCTCCAAACCTTGATTTGATTGCAGCCCAGAGAGATTTAGCATCTGGAACATTATGAAACTTAAGGAGATATTCATCAGGTATTGCTAACAGCAAGATGCTCTTAACTCTTTCCTGATTCCTTTTGGCAGTCAGTTGTTTGGCAGTCTTAGGAGCAGGAGGACCAGATTGTTCTCCTGCTGGTGCAGCCTCTTCTTGGAGATCTCCATCGACAATTATATCCCATAGGTTATGATCTGTGTGGCAGATATATTGTCGCATTCTCATGCTCCAAATATCATATTCTCCCTTCTTGATGATAGGGATTTTCATTGCTGTTATAGTTGGTGGAGGAGAGTCTTGTTCTGTCATCTTCCTGGTTTGATTGTAAATCTGCTTCAAATAATGGAGTTCTTCTTATTCAGAGTTTCCACACAAGCTCTGATACCACTTGTTGGATCCCTTACTGAATAGATCTTGAACCTTTAGCTTGCAAAGGGTTTGTTACTTTAGATAAATCCAAAGCAACAATAATGAAACACTGATTGAACACTATTGATTATGCGGAAACTAATCAACAATGCTAAGAAGAACAGTATTAAGAAAAACACAAAAGATCTTTTATCAAACTCAACCTTTGTATTATAACTTGAATCGTACTAGGTTACAAGCTATGATTGCTAATTGATCTCTATTGATCTATATCTATTAACTATGCCTAGGGTTCCTTTTATACACCAAGGAAACCCTAATGGGCTTACAAAACGTGTGAGGAGATAATGCATATCTATTCCTAATTTAACTCATGCATATCTCCTAACAGCACTAACTATTATATGCTAGCAGCACTAACTTACTACTAACATGAACTAGATAACAGCACTAACTAAACTACCAGTAATAACAATTTACTGTGCAGTACTAACTATAAACTCTAACAATCTAAAGATTAGTCTATTTTCTTTAATTTTTTTCAGCAGCACTAAATCTTCACTAGCAGCACCAATGTTGAACCAGCAGCTGTAAGTTGTAAAGTCCTCTAAAACCCAACAAACATCAATTGATCTTTCTTTGACAATTTCTTCACAGGTTCTGGTTCAATCATTTTATCTTTACCTTTATCCTGAACATTGAGTTGTGATGGTTGTTGTGAAGAAACTGTTGGTGTAGGTGCTTGCTCCTATTCATGAATAACAAGCCCTTTTGCTCTGGGTCTTGTGCTCATTAGCTGTAATATTTGTAGCAGGCAGTATATTGGTTGTAGTTTAGCAACTTTTTCAGTTCAACCAGTGCATTAGCCAAAAGTAATCTCGTTTAGTTATAAACCTTGTTGTTTTAAAGCAGCATAACTGGAATTGTACTGGCGCTTTAACATCACCTTCACTTTCAACAACCACCTCATCACTAACTAAGTCGTGTACTCCAAACATATTTGTATCAACATCAAAATGAGTACTAACTAAGTAATTCCTGCATCAAGCATCAATATCAGCTATCCTCCCATGTTTGGATGCATCCTCCTCACCCAAACTTTAACTACCTTCATCAGAGATTCTAATCTTCTATATAAACCAACCCTTGTTTGAAAAATCTTTTAAGCCCAAAAGTTCTTGATCCACCTTTCTACTCTAGTCTCATGACCCTCCTTTTCAAACTTATTAAATCTCCTAAGCTTGAGAGTGGTCTTAGGTTTTCTAAAGATCAATAACCACTAATTTGCAGATATGGTACATAATACCACGCAATTACTGCTTATGTTTAGTCCGAACCACACCACTTTTTTAGATTGCTACCGATTCATTGCTAGCAGTAGATCATTGAAAGTTTTAGATACATTCTCAGACCCAGTTTGAGCAATAGTATCCCCCATGTTAACTATGTGCCTAGACCACTACCAAAGCTAGTTCCTAATGAACTTGGTTCATTAAGTGTTGCCTTTTGGATTGGTACTTATAGATGTTACTCGCCTATCACTGCTCTGCATCTAAGTCTAGGTATTCAAGAAGTATGCAGCCTACAAGCACTGACAACCATAGCACCTCAAAAGACAGAACCTCATCTGCAACATTGTTTGTAGGACCACTAGGCTGAGGTACCTCAGTGTCCTTTCTCTTTTTGCTTCCTAGGTTTTTGTTTTCTTTGAGGTTTGAGTAAGCTGATGTTATGAATAATGGTGGGTGTGTGATGGGGATCAGTAGGATTTGTTGAACCTTCACGTTACCATTTTCTTCTTGATGCTTGTACCCATCATTGATGGAAATAAGGGTTTTCTCTTCTAGAAAAACGCTTTCCCCACCCTTCTCATGTTTCTAAAAATCTTCTTAGTGTGAGAGGGTGTAACATAAATCCTTTTATGATTTGACATTCCTTCCAGTTATTTCTCCAAAAACACTTGTACAAATCTTGGATACATCAAGAATTTACCAGACATATTCCCCAAGTCCTTCACCATACTTTCAAAAATGTATTTTGAAAAGTTAAACTTCTAGTTTGTAGCTAAACAGACAATTGCAGAAGCCATAGTTCTACTAAATTTATTCCATGCAGTAGTGTCTGTTGTGCACTTTGAGGCAATTGCAAAAGGTAAGAGGGGAATAATGGTGCCGAGTTTTCCATTTTTGAGTAAAAAGAATGGCTTTATAGAATGTAAGCTTCTGTGAAAGTTTTACATACCCCATCCTTGTAAGTTCTTCAAAAATGGTAGAATTTGGCAATCAATCCGTACCTTCCTCATCATTCAGTATAGAAGGTCACATCTAACAAATGCTCAGTAACGAATAAATCTTTCCATCGACTAGGCTTGTAACTATACTTCCTCATAAGGATAGTTTTTCTACCTTGACAGTAGCCCAGAATTGTTCAATGCATGAAGTATAGATAGCAAGATTGATTGTTAGTGCATATCTTATAGGGTTTGCATTCAGAAAATCCACTATCTGCTTAAACCCATCACTTTCAACGGGTTTAGACAAAAACACACCAAATTGTGAGTATCATCAACAGTAAGTTCGTCAATGTGTTGTGGTTTATGATGATGAATGATGAAAAAGAGTATGGATCGGGTGTGATTGTCGGGAGAGAGAACATTATTAAAAGGAAATCGATTTAAATGAGTGAAAGAAACCCCATAATTGAAAGTAAGATTAAGAAAATACCCACACAGCATAAAACGTTCACAGGCAGCAGTAATAAATGTATATGCCTAATCGATCATTAACTATCAACATCAGTAGATAAGTTCTAATGCCGATCAGCATAACTTTCAATAGCAGTATTAATGATTTAATGCCTAGCAGCATTAACTTTCAATAGCAAAGTAAGTTATGCCTATGAGCATTAACTTTAAGTACCAAAATAAACTCCAAATCCAGCCCAAACACACTCCTCAGTTTTTAACATAATAAAACTCTCTTACTGTTTATCAACTCACATCTTCTCTCATTCTTTTTCTTTACCAAATCACTCTGTCTGTTTTTTTTTCTTTCAACAGCAATAGTAAGTTTATGCCTAACAACATTAACTTTCAATTCCATTCCAAACACTCTGTATATTCAACTCTCTTTTTGTTTTTCAACTCACCACTTCTCTTAATTCTTTTACTCACCAAATCACTTTGTCTGTTTTTAATTCACACAACTCTCTTTCTGTTTTTAGTCTCACAAATTCTCTTAATTCTTTTTCTCACCAAATCACTCTGTTTGTTTTTATTCCACATAATTTAACACTTTTTTTTGCTTTTCCTGTAAAATGTTAGTCCAAAAACCAAGATAATACAAGACATAGCAATTTTCTCAACTATCACAGTGTTAATTATACCATCAGTATTATGTATAACTAACAGCAGAAACATAACAATATTAAGTATAACTAGCAGTACTAATTATACTTAACAACAGAAACTTTTAATGACATGAATAACAGTACTAATTCATACAAAACTCTACAAAAACATAAAGAGATAAAATATTTTAAGGATTTAGCATTCCAATACTAGCAATCAAATATTGAAACCTACTTACATCAAAAGCTTTTGTAAGTAAATCTGCAACATTCTTGTCAGTATGGATTTTGACCATTTGAATCAACTTCTTTTCATTGCAATCCCTAATAAAATGATGTCTAATCTCTATATGCTTTGTTTTTGAATGAAAAACAGGATTTTTAATTATGCAAATAGTACTGTTATTGTCAATAAAGATCTTGGTATGCATAAAATTGTACCCATAATCAAGTAGTTGATTCTAAATCCAAAGCACTTGTCCACAGCAACTTGAAGCAGCCACATATTCAGCTTCTGTTGTGGAATTTGCAACCACTGTCTGTTTCTTGCACTGCCATGATATTAATCTACTTCCAAGGAATTGACAACCTCCTGTTGTAGACTTCCTATCCAAGCTTGCTCCAGCATAATCACTATCAGTGTATGCTACCAAATCAAAAGGAGAATCTTTTAGATACCAAAGGCCCAATTTATGTTGACCTTTTAAGTACCTAAAAATCCTTTTCACAGCATAAAGATGTGACACTTTTGGATTGACTTGGTATCTAGAACATGAACACACTGCAAACATAATATCAGGCCTTGAAGATGTAAGATACATTAATGAACCAATCATTGACCTATACAAATGAACATCCACTTCTTCACCATCTTCATCCTTGATCAAAGGCTTTTGAGTTTCCATTGGTGTGCTTGTAGTCTTGACTTCTGTAAACCCAAATTTCTTTAGAATCTCACCAACATATTTATCTTGACTAATAAATATGCCATCCTTCTTCTGCTGCACTTGACTAATAAATATGCCATCATTCACATACACTTAGACTAGCAAAATATCACCTTTTTTCCCTTCTGATAAACGAAGTCTTGTCTATCTTTCCTCTCTGAAACCCATTGTCCAACAAATAAGTTGACAATGTTTCATACCAAGCTTTGGGTGCTTGATATAGCCCATATAATGCCTTTTCTACTTTGTATACACTGTTAGGAAAGTTTGAATCTTCAAATCCTGGTGGTTGACAAACATAGACTTCCTCTTCAATCTTACCATAAAGAAAAGCACTCTTGACATCCATCTGTATACCACAAAGTCTTTAAATGAGGAATAGGTTAAGAATAGCCTAATTGCTTCAATTCTGGCAACAGGGGCAAAGACCTCATCATAGTCAATCTCTTCTTTTTGTGTGTACCCTTGAGCAACTAGTCTTGCTTTATTTTTAATCACAATTCCTCTTTTGTCCTTTTTATTCCCGAAGACCCATTTAGTACCTATAGCCTATTTTTCATTAGGTAACTCTACTAAAGTCTAAACTTATTATAACTTTAATTGTAAAAGCTTTTCCTACATAGCCTCTTTCCAGCTTGGATCTTTCAATGCATGAATTACCTTTTTGGGTTCTTCTTGTGATAAAAAGCAAGCAAACATGCAATTTTGAAAGTCTTTATGGTTTGTTCTTTGCTGAACTGAACTAAACAAACCATTTTCTTTCAAATTCTTTGTCATTCTTCTTGTTTGAGGTTCGGAATTCAAGTCTCTAATAATTTGTTCAACTGAATGATCTTTGTGTATTCTTGTAGTTGGAATATGACTGACTTGGATTGTTGTATCTAAATTATTCATGTCAGCCTCTACACCATTATCTTGATCATCACTTGAGAGGTCAACTATGCTATAATCTTCCAAAGCAGGAATATTTGGATCATCTGGAAGTTCAATGCTTGTTTTTCCACCAACAGCATTAACTTCATTTGTGCTAGCAGTATTAACATTGATAGTGCTGTTAACATTATCATCCTTCTCTTGATCAATACTTTCACTATCTTTTCTTGGATCTTCATCAACCTTCTTCTCATCATCACTTGAAGGTTTGGATCATTAGTCCACAATGGTAGCAGAATGTAATCTTTGCCAGGTACTGTCTCTATTCTAGCTTTACTTGCATCATTACATGCTTTTATACCTACATTACCATTAAACTGATTTCCTACAACAACTGGCTTATAAATCATTGACTTTGCTAGTGCATCAATATCAAAAAGCCAATTTGGTCCACTTCCTGCAATATTAGGTGTAATCTTACTAAATTAGACATGCAGGTTCTCTTCAACTATCCTAGTTCTACTGTTGAATACTCTAATGCTTTACTATTGATTGAGTACCCAACAAAGAATCCTTCATCAGCCTTACCATTAAACTTGCCTAAGTGATCTATGGTATTGAGAATTGTAACAGGACACCCAAATGGTCTCATAAAGCCTAAAGCTGGTTTTCTACCAAGAAAAAGTTCATAAGGGGTCTTGTTATAAGGCTTAGTTACTAATACCCTATTTTGCATATAGCAAGCAGTATTAAATGCTTCAGCCCAAAAAGTAGTAGGTAGCTTAGAATCAGCTAGCATTGTTCTAGTAACCTCAATTAGTGTTCTATTTTTTCTCTCAGCTACTCCATTTGTTGAGGAATTCTAGCTACACTAAAGTCTCTCTTAATACCTTTTCTCTCACAAGACTGATTCATCTCCTTATTCTTGAACTCAGTTCCATTGTCACACCTAATTACCTTAACCATTTGATCTATTAGATTTTATACTCCAAATATAAAGGAATTAAGAATTCCACTAGTCTCATCCTTAGTAGCTAGAAAGAAAACCTAACTAAACCTACTATAATCATCTATGACAACTAGGCAATACATCTTTTTCATTAAGCTTTTTAAAAATGTTGGACCAAACAAATTCATATGCAACATATGTAAAGTGTTGGGATCAAAAGACTTTATGATGATCTTGGAGTTAATACTGCTAAGTTAGTGCTGCTGGTATAAATGTTACTGCTGCTGCTTACAACTACTGAAAGATTACAACTGTTAGAAGAGTTTCTACTGTCAGAAGGATGAAAACAAGAGAAAGGTTTAAGATGAAGATTGTTTATCAAGATTACTTATGGGATAAGTATGAGATATTTTTGTAAAAGATATGTATATCTTATTAAGTTTGAAGATTTGCAGTTATCAATTAAAATTATAGAAGATTTGTAGTTATCTTGTAAAGGACTCATTGGTGTATAAAAGGAGATCCTAGGTTATTGATATATACATATACGTTTTTGATATATAGCTTCAAGGTTGTAAACCTTAGTACTACATAGAGTACTCGTATTATTGATAATAATAATATTGGAGCTTTTTTCAGTGATATCATTGTTCATACAGTTTACTATTTCATTAATATTCTTCTAAGTATTAAAGAGTAGATTACGCATACTCTTTAGTATTTACAAAGTTTCTACCATAATTATTTTAGTTCAATCCAAAACAACTTAACCTTTACAAGCCAAGGAATCGATTTTAAGTTGGGATCAACAAGTGGTATCAGAGCTTGGGTTCTGAAACTTTGATCTAGAAGAAACTAACAAGAAGAACTTTTTACTCATAATGAAGAGATGGATCTAGAAACTTCACAAACCACTACTACTGCAAAGTTGCCCATTCTCAAATAGGGTGAATATGATATATGGAGGCTAAGGATTGAGCAATACTTTCAAGTACAAGACTATGCTCTATGGGATGTTATAAAGAATGGAAACTCATTCAAACCGGTACCTCAAACAACAATAAATGCTGATGGTACCTCAACTACACTAATACCAGGTCCTATAACTACTTAAGAAAAGGTTCAAAAGAAGAATGATGTAAAGGCAAGAAGTATGTTACTGATGGCAGTTCCTAATTAACATCTAATGACATTTAATCAATACAAAGATGCTAAGACTTTGTTTACTGCTATACAAACAAGATTTGGTGGTAATGATGCCACAAAAAGACTCAAAAGACTCTTCTGAAGCAAATGTATAAGAACTTTAGTGCTGCAAGCATAGAGTCTCTTATATCTATTTTTAATAGGCTTCAGAAGATTGTAAGTCAGTTGGCTATCTTGGGTGAAAATATTTCACAAGAAGATCTCAATTTGAAATTTTTGAGAAGTCTGCCTTCTGAGTGGAATACTTATATTACGGTCTAGAAGAATAAACATGATCTAGACATAATGAGCTTTGATGATCTCTACAACAATTTTAAGATTGTTGAACAAGAGGTTAAAGGAACTACAAGCTCAAGCTCAAGCTCAAGTTCTTAGAATATGGCTTTTGTGTCATCCCCTAGCAGTACTAATGAAGTTAATACTGCTTATGAAACTAGTACAGCTAACACTTAAGTTAGCCCTGCTAGCACTCAAGTTAGCACCTCTAGTACTCAAGTTAGTACTGCTAACTTAAGTGATGACACTGTTTATGCATTTTTGGCCAGTCAACCAAACGAGTCTCAACTTGTATATGAGGACCTTGAACAAATCCATGAAGATGACATAGAAGAGATGGATTTAAAGTGGCAGTTAGCATTGCTGACCATGAAGACAAGAAGGTTTTTCCAGAAAACTGGTAGAAAGATCACTATTAATGGGAGTGACACAACTGGATATGACAAGTCTAAGGTGGAGTGTTTCAACTGCCGTAAGATAGGACACTTTACAAGGAAATGTAGAGGACCTAGGAACCAAGATAGCAGAAACAAGAATCAAGACTACTTTAGAAGGACTGTAAATGTGGAAGAAACTTCTTCCAAATCCATGGTGGTTATTGATGGAGCTAGTTTTGACTGGAGCTATATGGCAGATGAAGAAGTCCCTACAAACATGGCTCTTATGTCATTTTCAGACTCTAAGGTACATAATGATAAAATTTGTTCAAAAACCTGTCTAAAAAGCTTTGAAACTCTTAAAACTCAACTTGATGATTTAAGAATAGAGTTTAACAAATCCGAGTTTAATTTAGCTAATTATAAAAGAGGGTTAGCATCTATAGAAGAGCAACTTGTCTTTTACAAAAAGAATGAGGTTATTTTTTTTGAGCAACTTGCTGTTCTTAAAAGAGATATCTCATATAAAGACTCAAAAATTAGCATGCTTAAAAGTAAGTTAGAAAAGCTTAAGCAAGAAAAAGAAAGCAATTAACTTAAAATTGCAAAATTTGATAATGTTTCTAAGAGTCTAGACAAATTAATAGGGAGTCAGATACCTAACAAAAGTAGAAAAGGTGTGGGGTTTGTAAGCTATAATGCTGTTCTACCTCCTCGTGCAGGGTTATTTTCACCCCCAAATCTTGATTTGTCTTACTCTAGTCTAGAGGAGTTCCATCAGCTTAAGTTTGAAGGCTATGGACCTAAGTCTAGTAAGAGTGTTAGTGAAGATATTTCTAATGAGATCAGGGAATCTCTGGATGCCCCATTGGATGAGGAGTTGGTGTCAGATGATAAGTTAGAGAAGAAAACTGTTTTTCCTACTGTTGCTAAGATGGAATTTGTTAGACCTAAACAACAAGAAAAACCAGTTAGGAAACCAGTTAAGTATGCTAAAATGTATAGGTCACAAAGTCCTAGGGGAAATCAAAGAAACTAGAATAATCAGAAGTCCCAACAGCTAGGAAGTGACTTTGTGATGTACAATAAAGCTTGTTTTGTCTGTGGAAGTTTTGACCATGTGCAGGCTGACTGCAATTACCATCAAAAGGAAAGGGTGGTATTTGGGAATAATTATACAAGGGTGAATTACAATTATTCTGCTAAAAAGGCTTACCCTAGTGCTCACAGGAACATGGTTCCAAGAGCAGTTTTAATGAAAACTGGCCTAAGATCACTTAATATTGCTAGGCCTGTTAATACTGCTCATCCCAAAACTATAGTTTTCAGTGCTAGATCAATGCCACATTTTTCTAAATCAGCACAATCAACTGTAAAGATGCCCTGTCAAATAAGAACAGCACTAACTAACCAAAATTTTAGCCAAAAGATTAATACTACTAAGGGAAAATTTTATACTGCTAGGCCAAAAGTAGTTAATATTGCTAAGCCAAATTCAACAGTAGTTAATGCTGTGAGGAAAAATTAGGTTAATGCTATTAAGGTCTCATCATGTTGGGTTTAGAGACCTACCAAACTTAATAGTGCATCAATTACTTTGAAGAGACATAATTATGTTGATGCACGAGACAGATCCAAGTCAGTGATGGCTTGGGTACCCAAAGGAAACTAATTTCCTTATTTTTATGTGTAGGGTCATTCATAAAAAGAAGATCAAGGCTATGTTGACAGTGGATGCTCAAGGCACATGACAGGGAACATGTCCTATCTCTCAGACTTTAAGGAATTTGATGGAGGATATGTTACATTTGGGGGAGGAGCCAAAAGAGGGAAAATTACTGGTAAAAGAACTCTTAAAACTGGTAAGCTTGATTTTAAGGATGTGTACTTTGTCAAGGAGTTACAGTTTAACCTTTTTAGTGTTTAACATATGTGTGACAAAAAGAACACTGTTCTTTTTACTGACACTGGATGTTTTGCTCTGTCTCCTGACTTTAAGTTAGCTGATGAAAGTCAGGTTTTACTTAAAGTTCCTAGAAAGAACAATATGTACAGTGTTGATATGAAGAATATTATCCCTAAAGAGAGTTTAACTTGTCTTGTTGCAAAGGCCACACTTGATGAATCAATGATATGACATAGGAGGCTAGGTCATGTAAATTTTAAAACTATTAATAAACTTGTTAAAGAAAATCTTGTGAGAGGTTTACCTACAAAACGTTTTGAAAATGACCAAACTTGCGTTGCTTGCCTTAAGGGAAAGCAACATAAAGCCTTTTGTAAGTCTAAGATTCAGAACTCTATTACTCATCCTTTATTCATGTTGCATATGGACTTCTTTGGTCCAACTTTTATGAGCAGCTTAATGAATAAGAAATATTGTCTTGTTGTCACTGATGATTATAGCAGATTTACTTGGGTTTTATTTTGAGCATCTAAGGATGAGACTAGTGGCATTCTTAAGAGATTTACAACTAAGATGAAAATCTAGTTGATAAGAAATTAAAGATTATCAGATGTGACCATGGAACATAGTTCAAAAATAGAGTTATGAGTGAGTTTTGTGAAGAGAAAAGCATTAAGAAGGAATTTAGTGTAGCTATAACTCCTCAGCAAAATGGTGTTGTTGAAAGGAGAAATAAGACAGTAATTGAGGCTGCTAGAACTATATTAGCTGACTCTAAGTTACCTACTACATTTTAGGCTGAGGCAGTTAATATTGCTTGCTATATGCAGAATAGGGTATTAGTAGTTAAGCCTCATAACAAGACCCCTTATGAACTATTTAGAGGTAGAACACCTGCTCTAAGCTTCATAAGACCATTTGGGTGTCATGTTACCATTCTTAATACCTTAGATTATTTAGGCAAGTTTGATGGAAAGTCTGATGAAGGATTCTTTGTTGGATACTCAATGAATAGTAAGGCTTTTAGGGTATACAACATTAGAACTAGGAAAGTAGAAGAAAACTTGCATATTAGGTTCTTAGAGGATAAGCCTATTATTGCAGGTGATGGACCAAAGTGGCTGTTTGATATTGATGTTCTAACAAAATTAATGAATTATGTGCCAGTTGTTGCAGGTACAAACTCTAATGATCTTGTAGGTACAGAAGAAAGTATTGGTGCAGGTCATTCTAGCAAGGAGACAGGATCTAGCCAAGACTACATTTTGATGCCACTGTGGAAAGATGGTTCACTATTTGATTCTTCTTCAAAGAATGCTAGTAATGATGAACCACAACCTTCTAGTGATGCTAGAAAGAAGGATGATGAAGGTGTAAATAAAGAAAGTAGATTTGATGATCAAGAGAGACCTGAAAATAGTACTCAAGATGTTAATACTGCTGGGCCAAGTATTAATACTGCCAGTACAAATGTTAATACTGGTAGTCTAAATATTAATATTGTTAGTCCAACAGTTACTACTGCTCCACTTGAAGCCACACATGCTGATTTCTTTGGTGATGAAACAGAAGTGGATATGAGCAACATTACTACCACATATCCAGTTCCTTCTACTCCAAATACAAGAATCCATAAAGATCATTCACTTGATCATGTGATTGGTGATGTACAGTCTGGTGTACAGACAAGGAGAATGACAAAGACTATAAATGAACAAGGGTTTATTAGTGTGTTTATGAAGGGAAAACTCATGAAGACCTTCATACTTGTCTATTTGCTTATTACCTATCCCATGAAGAGCCCAAAAAGGTAATCCAAGCATTAAAAGATCCAAGCTGGATAGAAGCTATGCAAGAAGAGCTTTTGTAGTTCAAGTTACAACAGGTTTGGACCTTGGTGGATTTACCACATGGCAAAAGAGCCATTGGTACTAAATGGGTGTATAGGAACAAGAAAGATGAAAGAGGTATTGTAATTAGAAATAAGGCAAGGCTAGTTGTACAGGGTTACACTCAAGAAGAAGGAATAGATTATAATGAGGTTTTTGCTCCAGTTGCTAGGATTGAAGCAATTAGGCTATTCTTAGCCTATGTCTCATTCAAAGACTTTGTAGTATACCAGATGGATGTGAAGAGTGCATTTTTGTATGGTAAGATTGAAGAGGAAGTTTATGTCTGTCACCCTCCAAGGTTTGAAGATCCAGAGTTCCCTAACAGAGTTTATAAGGTAGAAAAGGCATTATATGGTCTACATCAAGCTCCTAGAGCTTGGTATAAGACTTTCTCTACCTATTTATTGGATAATAGATTTTAGAGAGGTCAGATAGATAAGACTTTGTTCATTAAAAGAGTCAAAAGTGATATTATACTAGTTCAAGTATATGTTGATGATATAATTTTTGGATCTACTAAAAAGGAGTTATGCACTGAGTTTGAGAAATTAATGCACAAGAAGTTCTAGATGAGTTCTATGGGTGAGCTCACTTTCTTCTTAGGACTACAAGTGACACAGAAAGATGATGGGAGTTTCATTAGTCAAGACAAGTATGTGGATGAAATTTTGAAGAAGTTTAGTTTTTCAACTATGAAGACAACAAGTACACCTATGGAGACTTCAAAGCCTTTGATGAAGGATGAATATGCTGAAGATATTGATGTTTACTTATATAGATCAATGATTGGCTCATTAATGTATTTAACATCTTCAAGGCCTGATATAATGTTTGCTGTATGTGCTTGTGCAAGATTCCAAGTCACATCTAAAGTTTCACATCTTCATGTTGTAAAAAGAATCTTTAGATACTTAAAAGGTCAACCTAACTTGGACCTTTGGTATCCTAAGGACTCACCATTTGATTTGGAAGCTTATACTGACAGTGACTATGCTAGTGCAAGTTTAGACAGGAAATCCACAACAGAAGGTGGTCAAATTCTTGGAAGCATATTGATTTCATGGCAATGCAAGAAGCAAACTGTAGTTGCCAACTCTACTACTGAAGCAAAATATGTGGCTGCTGCTAGTTGCTGTAGACAAGTACTCTGGATTTAAAATCAAATGTTAGATTATGGATATAATTTCATGAATACCAAGATTTTCATTGACAATGAAAGCACCATATGCATAGTTAAGAATCCAATGTTTCACTCAAAGACTAAGCACATTGAGATTAGACATCATTTTATTAGAGATTCCAATGAGAAGAATCTTATTTAGATGATCAAGATTCACACAGATTAGAATGTTACAGATTTGCTCACAAAAGCATTTGATGTTGGCAGATTTCAATATCTGATTGCAAGTATAGGAATGCTTAACCTCTGAAGTATTGATTGAGGTGGGGTTAATTGTGTTAGTATGTAGCGGATTATGCACAAATGATGCTTGAAATGGAATGTAACAACAGCTAATGATGAAATTCAAGTTAGTGTTGTTGGCCTAACTTACTACTGGTAAGTATAATTAGTACTGCTGTTATAATTAATACTGTGAGAATTGAGAGAAAGCAAAAACAGAAAGAGAGAAAATGTGAGCTTAAAAGAATTAAGAGAAATCAAAAACAGACAGAGAGAATTGTGAGTTAAAAGAAATAAGAGAAATTGGTGAGCATAAAAATAGAAAGAGAGATGTGTGACATAAAAACAGACAGAGTAATTCAGTAAGAAAAAGAATTGAGAGATATAGTGAGAATAAAAACAGAAAGAGAGCTTGTGAGAATCAAAATTAATGATGGAAATACTTTTTAGAACGAAATTAAAGTTAATATTGGTGACTTAGTTAATGCTGCTAGGCATACACTTACTATTGCCAGTGTTAGTTAATGCTGTTAGGCATAAACTTACTACTGCTGGTTAAGTTAATGCTGCCAGGCATAACTTACTACTGCTGGCCTACTGTTGGGTTAGTTAATGCTGTTAGGCTTAACTTAGTATTGCTAGTTTAAGTTAATATTGTTGAGGGTGATTTCATAAATGCTTTGATTAAGGGTTTCAATCACTCATTCGATCGATTTTACACTTTGATATACTCTTTAATCATAAACCCTAATTCAATTTTATCATTCATCATCAAAACCCAACACAATGTCGAACCTAAAGTTTGTTGAAACTCACAATTTGGTTGTGTTTTTGGAGAAACTCGAAGAAAGTGATGGGTTTGAAGGAATTATTGATTTTTTGAATGCAAGTTCTATCATATATGCGCTAACAGTGAATCCAACCTATACTTCATGCATTAAGTAGTTCTGGGCTACTGCTAAGGCAAAAACTGTCAATGGGGAAGTACAGATACAAGCCCTAGTAGATGGGAAGAAGGTGATTGTCACTGAGACAAGTGTGAGAAGAGCTCTTCAATTAAAAGATGTTGAAGGTACTGAATGTCTTCAAAATGCGACAATTTTTGAACAGCTGACACTCATGGGGTATGAAAATCTTACATAAAATCTTACATTCTATAAAGTCTTCTTTTCACCTCAATGGAAATTTCTTATCCATACAATTTTGCAATTCATTAGTGCTAAGACTACTGGTTGGAACGAATTTAGTAGCACTATGGCCTCAGCTATCATTTGTCTTGCCACAAATCAAAAATTTAACTTTTCCAAATATATTTTTGATAATATGGTGATGAACTTGGAGGGTGGGGTTAAATTTCTAATGTATCCAAGGTTTGTGTAAGTGTTCCTGGATAAACAAGTTGAAGGAATGACCAAACATAAAGAAATTTATGTTACACCTTCTCACACTAAGAAGGTCTTTGCTAATATGAAAAGAGGAGGAAAAGGTTTTTCTGGGAGAGTTACCCCTTTATTTCAAACTATGATGGTTCAAGCTCCTGAAGAATTAGGTAAGGGTTCAGAATTACCAACTGATCCTCAACACACACCCACTATTATTCAACCATCTACATCACAGCCTCAGAAGAAACAACCAAGAAGGAAAAAGAGGAAAGACACTAAGGTTCCTCAACCCAGTGGTTCTACAGAGCCTATCACTGATGAGGCTGCCAATAAGGAGCATGTACCTACACATTCCAATGATCCACTTTTTAGTGGTGAGGATAGACTACAACTTAAGGAATTGTTAGAACTTTGTACAAATCTGTCTGAAAGAGTTCTTGACTTGGAGAACACTAAGACCTCTTAAGCTGTAGAGATAACAAAATTAAAGGAGAGGGTCAAGAAGCTAGAAAGGAGGAATAAGTCAAGAACTCTAGGGCTTAAAAGGTTAAGGAAGGTTGGTAGATTTGCACAAGTTGTTTCCTCTGAAGTTGAAGGTTTGGGTGCTCAAGAGGATGCATTCAAGCATGAGAGGAAAATTGCTGATCTTGATGATGATGCAGAGGTTACTTTGGTTGATGAGGCTCAGGGGAGGAATGATGATAATTTAATGTTTGATACATGAGTTTTTGATGAGCAGGAAGTTAAGGTTGAAAATGCAGTTAGTACTACTGAAGTTACTACTGTCAGTGCTACAACAACAACTGTTGATGAGTTAACTCTGGCTTATACCTTAATAGAGATCAAAGCAGCTAAATCCAAGGCTATTACAACTGCTGCTACAACAACTACAACTGCTGTTACAAGACCCAAGACTAGAGGAGTTGTAGTTCAAGAGCCAAGTAAATTTAGAACAACAACATCATCTTCACAAACATCACAAGTTCCACAGGCTAAAGACAAAGGCAAGGCAAAGATGATAGAACATGAGAAGCCTTTGAAAAATAAAGATCAAATTTTGATTGATGAAGAAATTGCTCAAAAACTTCAAGCTAAGTTAAATGCTGAATTGGAAGAAGAAGAGAAGCTTGCAAAACAAAGAGAAGAAGATGCAAACATTGCTGAATGGGATAATGTTCAAGCTATGATAGATGCAGATTATGAGCTAGCTATAAGATTACAGGCACAAGAGCAGGAAGTATTGACTGTTGAAGAAAAGTCAAAGCTGTTTATAGAACTCATGGATAATAGAAAGAAGCATTTTACAAGACTTAGAGCAGAAGAGCAGAGAAGAAAACCACCAACCAAAGCTCAAAGAAGAAATCAAATGTGTACTTATATGAAGAACATGGTTAGATTCACTCACAGTCAGTTGAAGAACAAAAGCTTTGATGAAGTTCAGAAGGCCTTTGACAAGACCATAGGTTGGATAGACTCATTTGTATCTATGGATTCTGAAGTGGTGAAAGGAGGTAAAGAGAAAGATGAAGGTAGTGTAACAAGAGCAAAAGAAAGCAGTTCTAAAAGAGCAGGCACAGAGCTAGAACAAGAAATAATTAAGAAGCAAAAGATAGATGATGATCAAGAAGAAGCTAAGATGAAAAAACATATGGAGATTTTTGTTAATGAAGAAGAAACAATAGTTGATGCTATACCATTAGCCACTAAGCCTCTAATAATTGTTGACTGGAAAATCTTCAAAGAAGGAAAGATAGGATACTTTCAACTCATAAGAGCAGATAGAAGTTCAAGGAGGTACTCATCAATGATTAAGATGCTTCAAAACATTGACAAAGAAGACATGGAAAAACTCTAGAAGTTGGTTAAAGCTAAACATGGGAATAAAAGGCCAGAGGAGGCATATGAAAGAGTGTTATGGGGTGATCTGAAAGTGATGTTTGAACCTGATATAAAAAGTGATGTATGGAGAAATCTACAAGGACACAAAGTGACAGTTTGGAAGCTATTTTCTTCAGGTGGGGTACATTTTATGAGATTTCAGAATCTGCATATCTTTATGATTGGTTGTCAAATCATAAGGCTGAAATATTTTGTCATAAGAAAGTAGTAAGGATACCACTACTAGATGACAAGGTGCTTAGAGTCTTAGGAGAAAGACCGGAAGAGAACGCGAGACTTTTGATGAGTGCTAAGGCTAGCGATAAGAAACAAGAAGAGATTGTTGTGGTTAGAGACTTTCCCAAGGTATTTCTGGATGATTTATCAAGATTGCCACCTCTCTGAGAAATTTAGTTCCGGATTGAGTTAATCCCTGGAGCTGTACCGATTGCAAAGTCTCTCTATCATTTGGCACCTTCTGAATCAGAGGAGTTGTTGGGACAACTCAAGGAACTCCAAGACAAAGTTTCATTCGACCAAGCTCATCGCCTTAGGGAGCACTGGTTTATTTGTGAAAAAGAAGGATGGTTCTTTTAGGATTTGTATTGACTATAGAGAATTGAACAAGTTGACTACTAAGAATCGTTATTCGATTCCTAGGATTGATGCTTTATTTGACCAACTGCAAGGGTCGTAGTTTTTCTTAAAGATATATCTTAGGTCTGGATACCATCAGCTGAGAGTGCATGAGAAAACATTCCAAAGACTGCGTTTAGAACTCGTTATGGACATTTCGAGTTCACAGTAATGCCCTTTGGTTTGACTAATGCACCAGCGATATTCATAGACTTGATGAACATAGTTTGTAGACCTTATCTTGATAAGTTTGTGATAGTGTTTATAGACGATATCTTAATCTACTCTAAGACTCGAAAGGAGCATGTAGAACACTTAAGGTTAGTCTTGGAACTGCTCAAGAGAGAGAAATTGTATGCTAAGTTTTCTAAGTGTGAATTTTGGCTAAGAGAAGTACAGTTTCTTGGGCATGTGATAAATGGTAATGGGATTCATGTAGACCCTAGTAAGATCGAAGCTGTTAAGAATTAGAAAGCCCCTAGAACTCTGTTTGAGGTTTGTTCGTTCTTAGGATTGGCTGGATATTACCGTAGGTTCATTGAGAACTTTTCTAAGATAGCTAAGTCTCTTACTATCTTGACTCAGAAGTGTAAGACTTTCGATTGGGGTGAGGAGCAGGAGAATGCATTTCAAACTTTGAAGGATAAGTTGTGTAATGCACCTGTTCTAGCTCTCCCCGATGGACCAGAAGATTTTGTGGTATATTGTGATGCATCAGGCCTAGGATTAGGATGTGTGTTGATGCAAAGAGGTAAGGTGATAGCCTATGCGTCTAGGCAGTTGAAAATAAAATATGTGGGACCTAATATGAAAACTCTGATATTTTTGTAATGGCATCGAATGAAACTTTATTTTAAACATCCATTTAAGGTAGTTTCTTATATCTTGATTATTGTACTATGACGTAGCACCCTATTATTACCATTCAGCTGCTACCTGATTTTGGGGGTGTTACAGATAGAGTTGTTTAGTGATTATGACTGCGAAATTTGCTACTATCCTGGTAAGGCGAATGTGGTGGCTGATGCCCTAAGTAGGAAGGAAAGAGTAAAGCCTAAAAGAGTTAGAGCTATGAATGTGATCCTTCAGTCGAGTATCAAGGATAGGATACTGGCGGCTCAGAATGAGGCTATGGATGAGTCTGTAGGATTGTAGAAAGGTTTGGATGAGATGATAGAACATAGAAGTGATGGGACTTTGTACTACCTGGTTCGAATATGGGTACCTTTGAAAGGTGATGTAAGAACCCTAATAATGGATGAAGCCCATAAGTAAAAGTACTCTGTACACCCAGGAGTTGATAAGATGTATTACGATTTGAGAGATAGTTATTGGTGGCCTGGAATGAAAAAGGACATAGCTGAGTATGTTAGTAACTGTTTGACTTGTTTAAAAGTTATGGCTGAGCATCAAAGGCCATCTGGCTTGCTCCAGCAACCTGAGATCCCCGTATGGAAATGGAAAGGAATAGCTATGAATTTTGTGACTAAGTTTCCTAGGACTAGTA
>BQNB010062275.1:0-36141 GCA_026074375.1 Tanacetum coccineum | reverse complement strand
AAGTATAGAAATTTATAGAAAATTCAACATGACCTATTCGTTTATATGACGTTTCCCATTTTTTACAAAGCTCAATGTTTTCCCTTAATCAATATATATTGCATATATACGCGTGTCTTAATTTATATATCTAGACGAGGTCAAATAAATAATAAAAATAAACAATAACCAAACACACCCTATATGGGTTGTTAAACCCATAACCACACACCCCTACTGCTGAACCAAACCCCTTGTTTGGGACTGCCAGAACCAAACGCACCTTTGGTGCTGTTAAACAGAATACCAAAAGTGCCTTGTGGTGTTTCTGCCTTACCAAAACGCACCCTCCTGGTGATAAAAACCAAACGCACCCTAGTGCATAAACCAACCAAACGCACCCTAGTGCATAAACCAACCAAAAACGCACCCTTGGTGGGTGAATCTGCCAAACCCAACGCACCCTGATGGGTTGAGACCAAACCCAACGCACCCATTTTATGCTGACCCGAAACCCAATGCACCCTATGTGTTTTTTCTGCTAAACCAAAACGCACCCTTGGTGCTATTTCTATCAAGCCAAACGCACCCTTGTGGTGTTTATAACAACCAAACACACCCTTTCGGTGAAACTGTTAAAACAACGCACCCTTTGTGGTGGCAGACGTGATGCTGGTGTGACGAGGTGGTGGTGGTGCGTGGCGATGAAGAAGTGATGGTGGTATGGTGTTGGTGTCGTGGAGATGAGGAGGATGATGATGGCGGTATGGGCTGATGGGGATGGCAGCCGTGGTGGCGATGGGGTGTGCGTCTGACTGGAGGTGGTGGTGATGATGTTTATGGTGGCGTTGGTGGGGTGGTAATGAGGTTGTCGTGGATCGGTGGTTGACGTGATGATGGCGTGGAGATGATGATGTGGTGTGGCGGATGTGCTGGGTGGCCGGAGGTTGGCCGGAGGCGGCGACTGGCGGCCGAAAAAAGAGAGAGAAGAGGATGAGGCTATGGTTTTGTATCAAATGAAATGAAACCTTAATTGTTTTGATTTTATAGTGTAAAGTTATAAAAAAATATAGAAAATGTATAATATTTTAGGGGGGTTTCTGGTAAAATATTACCACAGGGACCGAAAACGTAACTTTTGGTAAATAATGGTTCGGGACTCGTTTAAGCTAGTTAACGGACGATTCAGAACACGAAACTTGCGCCATTGCGTTTAAAATGATTTTTCCATGAAATATGAGTATTCACTTGGCTATTATTGCATAAATGTTTTATAACATTTATTTAAAATATTTATTATTTATTTGTGTATCACGGACAAACTTTACCCGTAAAATAAACTTTAACTTAAATCTTTGCGTTTTTAATAAACGTTTTTGAAATAAAATGTTAAATAATTTATTGAATATTTTTATTTAATAAAAACTGATAATTAAATATAAATTTAATTATTTTTGTGTCGGCACGCGCTGCGTGCGGTGTTCAAAACTTTGCAAGGCCATTTTTGTCATTTTCTGCTTGGTTTCGTGTCTCGGGTAAAACTGAAAAGTTGTCCGGAATGTCGTTTTATGTCAAACACTAGTATACCCCATAATTAATAACTCATTTTGGCGGGTCGTTTTAGATGAGTCAACTTAGGAATAACATATATCTTCTCGTTTTCAAGTCAAATAAGTTAGAAAAATAAATTTGTAAATAAGAGATAATAATAATAATAATGATTTATTATTTAAATATGTTTCAAAATTTTACCGGCTACGCGGTAATCGTTTTTATGCGACCGTAAAAGGTCAAAAAGTCAAAAAGTCAAGTGAGAACCAAAAAGTCAAAGGGTTAAATAGTCATTTAAAATTTTAAAAATTGCCAGTTGTTACAGTACATACCTCTTAAAGAAATCTCGTCCCGAGATTTAATTTGTGTTAACCGATTGTGTGACCAAGAAAAGAACTAAGATTTAAT
Organism: Tanacetum coccineum; assembly: GCA_026074375.1. Classification (NCBI taxonomy): domain Eukaryota; kingdom Viridiplantae; phylum Streptophyta; class Magnoliopsida; order Asterales; family Asteraceae; genus Tanacetum; species Tanacetum coccineum. The sequence continues at coordinate 34,203 of BQNB010062275.1, read as the reverse complement.
AAATCAGTTTTGAACATGGCGTTGATAATCTTATTCAGCAAAAATTGATGTTTCGACACTTCTCAATATACCAAAAATTTTGGCTATGTTTGACCAGGATATTTAATCCATCAAAATAGGTATCTCAAATAAATATCATTACAGGTCTTATGACTAATATGAATTCGTTATAAAGAAGGTCTCTTAATAGTGAAAGCATCAAAGGAGAAAGTGTAGTCGCGTGAGTATGTCTGTATAAAGTTTTAAAAGTACCTTCACTGGATCCATACCGTTGGAACCATGTCTACGATGCCTCAATTTTATAAAATTTTGCAGCTCTTGGTTTTAGTTCGCTAGTAAGTTGTGTATTTCTGCTAATACTTCACCTAGTCTCAGACTATCTACGGGCTCGTTGTTGAAGAAGCGCGTAAGAGGAACTGCTCTTTGCTACCGACTTCGACCTTCAATCAACGACAACGGCTTGCTAAGATCAAATGGATATTCATGGCCTTCAGGGTTGTTCCAATCAAGTCGATCAGTTACAGCACTTTATACATTGTCTTCGAATTGAAATTCTAAGTATCAACTAAATTTTGGCATATGCCTTTGAGAAGGTTGCACTGAGGTCATCCCAGAATCTTTTGAGTCAGGATTATCGATCTGTAACGCGGGGTTCGATGACATATGCTGAGAAATCGATGAGGAGTGACGCAATGTATGCCGCGTGCTCGAAGTGCGAGAGGGATTTTCTTCGCTTTGGCAATGTTGCATGTCGCGACTCCTTGTGTCTGAGGCGGTCTGCAACTCCGCTCAATATTAGATTTTGTGCAGATTCCATCGCCACATACGTTAGGAGTTCGAGTGGGGGGGGGGGGGGGGGACTTGTTGGTTACTTTGAAAGTCATGCTTAGGAGCAGCCTCAACATCGGGTTAATCATTTGTATGACCAAACTCACTCATCGTTCCTGTTGCCATCGCGGTTGTCTGCAGCTTCAAATAGGGTCTTGATGGTAACACTTACTAGGATGGTTTTGGCTGAGGCTTAGTACTTTGGATGAGTGGGATTAGATTCTTTTGATTTTGAGTCTTTAGGTGGTTCAAACCATCCTTGCTCGTCTTTTCGTTTCTTCAACCTGGTTTGATCTAGCTGGTGCGGTCTTTGTTTTGTGTTCATTGAAGTGACTTATTTACACATATCTTTTAACCCTAAAAACGAGCTTAATTAACCAAAAACAGACAAAAACTGCCAGATATCTGTTTGTTTTTTGATTGTATTTGTGCGGAAGTGGCATTAACAAAAGGACATAACCAAGCCAAAATGACAAAACTGAAGCATGGAATGGAAAAGGCTGTGCAAAATCAAGGCCAAAGTCCAAAAAATGCCAAAGTCAGAGTCAATACTAGAAGATTCAGCAGTCAAAACGGAGCCGGTAACTGAGAATATATTGAAGGCGCAATCCTTTACCATTGATGGGCCGGAAAGCCCAATAGTATATCTATGACGAGACTGTGAAGACCAAAGGGCCTCAATCAATACAACAGCCAGAATTTGTGTGCATTTGACAAAAGATGTGAAGGATTTGAAGGCCCATTAGAGTTCAGCCAATCACAGCCCTTGTACCACACAAAACCCACTCCATAACTTATTGGGCTTGGAAAAAGCACATATAACCAAACGGTCTTATTGTGCTTAAAAGCAAAATAACAATAAGCCTAAACCTTATTGGCCCAGACACACTCAGTGGGCCAATAAATGCCAATAAAAACCCAAGCCAACAAAAGCCCAAAATCCTTTTTTATTGGGGACCTAAATTGTCAAGTTTAAAAATGTTTGTAAAAAGAAAAAGTGTTTTAAAAATATAAGGGACTGAATTTGCAAGTTTCCAAAACTTTTATCTCTTTATAAAACACAAGGGCCGAAACTGCAATTCACCAATTCCTTCTTTAATCCTTTTGATTAAAACACAAGGGCTGTTTATGCCAACTTTTTAAACTCTTTTATAACTAAAAAGAAAAGAAACAAAAGAAATGGAAAAGAAATGAAACTTCAGGGTTTCTTTCTGGGCAAATGCAAACTTTTTAAACCTGTAAACCTATCACCATTCGTCCCTTTCACCTTTCCCGCCAAAACCCTAAAAAGCCACACCCTCACGAGTTCACCATCCTTCCCTTTACCCAACCCTTTCATTAACCAGTCTAAGCAAATCCCACCTCCCACTAACCCTAATTAGATGCTAGGTTGGCAATCCCCCATAACCCAAGAAAAATCAATGGCGGATTGTGATAAAAAAGAAACACAACTCCAATCCTAGGGCTGGGATTGATGCTGAGGTTTTGTACACACACAACAAACACAACAAGAAGAAGAAGCAAGCAAAGAGGGCTGATATAAAAGAAAAGACACACACAGCCGAGCACCAACCTTTTTTACTAGTTTTCTTTTATTAACTTTTAATTAAAATTATACTTTAAGCATTCAGTTTTTTTGTAATCTCTTATTATTAATGAAAAAATTTGCAAGTTTACTTTTGAAATCCTTGTATTACTGTTAAAAGTTGAAGGTTCGAATTTAGCCTTTCAAACCTGTTAATTCTTGTTAAACATATGTTGAAATGGTTAAACTTAACTCATAAGCAGATAAGTTAAGCTTTCTTTTTATTTAAAACAGTTAATTATTGATTTTTAGAAAATAAGGGAGTGTTTGGTATATGGTCAAAATGGGTCATATGGGTGTTGTTGTGGGTCAAGCTCACTCAGCCAACTTTGGCTGAGTGTGTAGGGGTAATCAAGCCACTTAAACCACCATTTTCAGTTTTAAAATAAGTTTTTAAGTGCCTTTCTATATTCTGTCAAATTTGGAATAAGTTAAATTGAGCTTAAAGGCTCAAGCTGCTTATGCAGCTTAAGCACACTTTTGTGTGCTTGTTGTTTGTGTTTCTAGCCAAATAAACCAACCTTGTTGCTGTCCCTTTGGTTTGACCAAGTTTAAGTCAAAATTTGGCTTTGCAATTTTTTTAGAACCCTCCTTTTTAAGCCACAAATTCAGCAGCTTATATTGTTTCCTAAGCTCTCAAATTTTGGAAATAAGCTTAATTACATGCCCTTTTAATCTGTTTGTATTTGGTTTTGGCCAATAAGCTCTTAAGAGCTTATTTTCATAAGCTAAAAAAAAGCCCCCTAGCCACTGTTGCATTTACCCTGGTGCTGAGCACCTCATTTCAGCCCCCTTTTTCTAGCTTATTTGATTCTAAGCCCTAGGTTATTTTTGCTTTTTCTTGTAGCTTATTAGTTCCCCTTTAATTCCCCAAAATTTCTTAGCTTAACTCACTCTTTAGCATAGCTTAAATCTAGCTTAAAGTTCACCTTTTTCTGTTTTATATTAAAACTGTTAATATAGCTTATTTCCTTTTCAGCTTATTTTAGGGCTTAATCTAGATACCTTAGCTTATATTTAGGATTCCCTTTTCCCTATTTATCTGTCCCCCATAGTTTTAGCTTATTTTGCTAGCTTAAATCCCAAAAAGAAAGCAAAATAAGCCATAAGCTTATTTAGCTTCTGCAGCCCCATTAAGCTCATTTTTCCTAGACTTTATTTAGGTTGGATCAGCTATGCCCCTTTTATGAATACAGACTCCCCACAGGCCTATCTACAACTTTGCTTCAGATGGCTTTTTGATAATAAGCTAGTTGGACTTGATTTGTAATCGGGTTCTCTTTCAGGGACTGTTTGTGTAATTTCATCTTTTAAAGTTACAACTGTTACTCCCCCTTGTCAGTTTGTTGTTTCCCCATTAGTCCTTGTGTCCTTTTCACTGTTAGTCCCTTAGGTTAACTTTAGTTAGTTTATTTAATTTAATTAATTAAATTAGGTTTAGATTTTAATTAGTTTAATTACTTTAAATTTAAACAGTAAAATTTGGGCATTTTTATATTTTTAGAATTGTTAACTTTTTCTTTATTTAATTTTATTTTTTCAGAATTTTTATAACTTTTATTTTTTGTCTTTTTCTATTTTCTTAGTTTTAATTAGTATTTAATCTTTAAAAATTCATAAAAAATCCAAAAATTAATAAAAAAATATATTTCTTTTTTACAAAATTTTCTTTTGATCTAGTTCTATGAAAAAAACAAAATTTTAGTATATAGCCTAATTTTTATCTTTAAATTTCAGTCATAGACCACCCGTTTTACCGGTGCTTTTAACCGTTTCTTCGTTTTTAGCATCAACGAACCTTCCTTTTTAGTTCTAGGTTTTTTTTATTTTTCAAATTAAGTTAATTAGAATTTAATTTTGATTTTTAATTTAATTTAGCATTTATTTTCTTAATTTTTAGTATTTAGGTTTCCCGATACCTGATTCTGTTTCCCGTTTTTAATATAAATTGTATTTTAGGATTTTCCAATAACTAATTTTGTTTCCCGTAGTTTTTAAGATCCCATTTTCCACTGCTTGTTTCCCGTAGAATAATTTTAGTTTTCTTTAATTAATTTTAGTTTATCTAGTTAAAAAATCAAAATCATTTCTCAATTCAAATCATCAATTCATTCGTATCGATTTACCATTCCAGCCTCGTTGGGGATTTACGACCCGGGAAAGCTCTATACTACTTCCTGGTATCATTGACTCTGCTTTTAGACTATTCTTACTATATATTTGATATTTTATTATATTATATATATTATTTTAGGGTATAGTTTGAGCGAGTAAACATATTAAATATCTCATTATTATTATAATTGTCATATTTATGTACCTCAGCTGATCCATCTGAGTCTTAGACGGGAGCTTTGTCAGTCTGAGTACCCGATGTCGATGCTTGCTGCAAATTTTCCATCAAGATGTAGTTTGCAGCCTTCAAATCAAACTCTTCAGCTTGGAGTTGGATCCCTGCTTCTTCCTTTTGAGCAATCAGCAGCTGAGTGTGAGGATAAGCATCATCCTTTCTCCTTGGTCTGACTGTGTAGTTCCTAGCAAGATGACCCTTACTTCTGCAGTTGTAATGCCTTACCTGATTTTCGTTATTCCCATTACCATTACCTTCAGCCCGTGCTGCTACAACATTACCATTCCTATTCTGATTTGCATTCTACTTAGCAATCCCTGGGACAACAATAAGCCCATTCTGATTTCCAATATTCTGAACACCCGGATTCTAAACTACATTCTGAACAGCCTATTTCTTGACATTCTATACTGCATTATACCCAATCCGATTCCCAATATTTTGTCTAGTATACTTTCTAAACTGATTCCAACCATTACCTCTAACCATTTGCATCTGTCTGTCTTGACTCATATTCGTACCCGGATGTGCAATTTGCCTGTTGTGAGGGTTGGATGAAATTCTTTGATTGTTGTTGATTGGTGTAGAATAGTTAAGTTTGAATGCTTTAGAAATTAGAATAAGTTCCATGTTCGTTGCAGTTGTGGAATCGGAAATGTATTCAGGATTTATCATTGGTTGTTGCATGTAGGTCTGGTTGAATGATAGTTGTGGGATGTAGTTGTGGTTGGGTAGTGGTTGTTGCATGTAGGTAATCTGTGATGGGTGATCTGGATGAAACACTATATATTTGTAAGGATTATTGGAATTTGCCATTAGTGCCAAAGGATCTTGTGTCATTCTGCCCTCAGCTCATTTACCTCCACCTGATTGAATTTCAAGAAATCATACAACTGAGTGTTATCTGCTATATGAAAGTCCTTTGTTTGGTGAACAATGGTAACATGTCGTCTCCATTCTGGTTGTAGGTTGTTAAGGAACTTGAGATTGTTGGCAATCTTTTCTGGAAAAACTTTGTTTCTTTTAAAGTCATTCATTAACTTTGAGAAACGATGATAGTAAGACTCAATCGATTCCCCATCAGTAGAAGTAAACCTTTCGAACCTTTCATCAGAACTTAGCCTTTTTCTCCTAAACCCCAATATCAGAACCTTTCATCATTTGCTGAATACGTAACCAGATTTCCTGATCAGTTTCACAACTATCTATAGCAACATATATATATCTTAGTGGAGATACCATGGAATATCTGAAGGCTTAATCATTAGCTTCCGAAAAAGTTCAAAGCTTTTTAAACCTAAATAAGCAAAAACCTAAAAATAAGCTGAGTGCTTTAAGTTCTTATAAGATTTTTTTTAAAAACTGTCTAAGAAGCTTTAAACCACGAAAGAAGGATCACAAATGAGCTATGAAACGTTGTGTGGAGAGGATCCTATTTATACCCTCTTTATGTGTGGAGAGGATCCTATAGATTAGAGAGAAGTTTGGTGAGTTACAAATGAAAGCAAATGCAACCAACACCCTCTCTATGTGTGGAGAGGATCCTATTTATACCCCTCGCCTACATATAGCGTATGGGCTTTCTATCTTGGGCCAGGCTTGGCTTATCTTGGGCTTTGAACCCGAAACACGGACAATATTAGATTACAATCCAAGCCCATTTAACCCGACTAGCCTATTACTTAACAAGACTAATTGCGACTAATAAAACCGATAACATTCTTGTTCGACATATATAAAATTAAGGCTAACACTATGTAAAACTCATGAATCAAATAGCAACAAACATTCAAGATCTAAGCCAAAAATGATCAAAAACCATTACGGTTTGAAAAAAAATGATCCGATCACTTTTAACCCTAAATAAGTACACGAATCAGCTCTTATGGATCATTAAACACTCCTTGACTCTTGATACCACATGTTATACTATATCAAATCACGTATCACACACGAAAATAAAGGAAGAACTAGAGAGAAAAAGAAAAGAAAGAAAAGGTGGAAGATTACTTAGAGAGAAAATGTAACCAACACCCTCCTAACATGCTAGGAGGGTAGTATTTCTACCCTAAAGAGGGCTTGACACGTTGGTCATTCTAATGAGCCTTAATAGGCCAAAAACAAAACAACTAATGGGCTTAAAGCCCGTAACTTAGGCCCAATTCGCTTGACTAATTCTCATAAACTAACGTTTTCCTATACAAGGCTCGAGAATAAATAATGACCATCACGTGGTTATTAGTTTGTTCATTGCTGATAATAAATATAAATCAGCTTATATGTCGTTTAGTATAGTGGTAGTATTACCGCCTTGTGAAGCTGGCGATGTCTTAACATGTCCGTTTTGATGTATGTAAACGTGTATCATTTATAAAACCATACCATTTCTATCTCTCTTTTCTATTTAGGTTCATATTTGTACAATGAGGGAATTGTACATCTCAAGTAGGGGGAAGGGAGATAGAAATGAGAGATTTTGAGTATATTTGGTTAAAATGTGTGCTAAATTTGCCTAAATTTTTTTAAAAAAATAACACATAGTGTTTTGTTCATGGATGATGAAGGCCGAGTTAATGTGTCTTTCTTGCCTAGTTTATGGAGATTATAAGACATTACACTGCATTTTATACGCATTAACTCGTGTCATTTGAAGACCACTTGAATATTTACCTTTAAATTTTACCTTAAAGGATTGAATGCGACCAGTGACTCCTTGATTGTGGACTTAGGAAACTATTTGCTTGTTATTTTTCATTTTACATCAATTATAAATGTTTCCCATGTCTTATATCTTACCCTTAATCATTCTTAATCCTAACCTTTAGCTTACTCGAGTTAAGGATTTGAGCAATCACAGGTGTTTCGTTCATGGATTTGGACGATTATTTATGGTTTTGTCACTTTTTTTGGAGTATTAGTATTGTTAAAGATAACATTATGATTCACCCCGTAAGCCTTGTCGTGTCAACCCATTTTCCTTTTTGAACAATTGCATCTAGACTCTAGCGGTGAAGATTAGTATCTTTACCAAGCTTATGATAGAATACTCACCATGATTGAGCAGTTGAGTGATCACCAAAACTAAAACACATAGATTAGTGAGAGTATAAGTGTGATTCGTTTTTCCTTTCGTGAGGTGCTCGGTTTTGAATTTTCTAGCTTAGGTAATTTTTAAATTCATATATTCCAAGTTAACTTGGGAGATATCTTTTTGAGAATTATTTAAAAGATCTACTTGAGGGAAAGTAGAAGTCAAGTAGGGGGATATTTGATTATATCAAATAGTTAATACTTTTCTATATCAAATTCCTGTGTTTATTTTCTGGTTTTATATTTTTTTATATGAATCTGGTATGTAATTCACTTACATTACAGGTTCAAGATAACTAAGGCATCGGAACAGAAAAGAGGCGAAAAATGGCTAAATGGATGAATTACATTAAAACCGCATTCAAGAAGGAACTACGACGTAGTTGGACACCTTGGACTACACATTAGTTTATTATCATTTGGAAAGGATTACGACTTTATAAAGAACTACGGCGTAGTTGGCCCGTAGGAACTACGCCATAGTTATTATTTGCTAAATATAGAAAGCATTAGTTGGAAAAACTACGCCGTAGTTGGAACTTATAACTAAGCCATAGCTAGTAACTACTCCAAGGAATATATGTGCTACAATCTAATTAAGTTTCAAGGATTTAATGAAGAGCGTCAAGAACGATGAAGGACTAGAAGCGTCAAAGTGTTGAACTCATTAATTACTATATAAACAAACGGTAGATATCACAATATGAAGGTTGGTTTTCTTTTGTTTTTGTGCGACGTAAGACAAAAAGAGAAAATATGGATTCGAGTGGTTCGGTATGGGGGGCAAACCTTTCAGGGTTTGCCACAACATTTTAATAGAATATCGAAAGCACCAATCTAGCACAATTTGTAATCATACTTCAACTTTTTATGATCAATTTAATTTAATTTATTTATTTTGATTCATCGGATCTCGATTTAATTTGTTGATGTTATGTTATTTATTATGCTTTATTATATGTTCTTCGGTATTTAATTTATTAATTATACTTTCATTTATTTATTTTTAATCTCACTGTCTGATCATTGTTTTATAAGGATATCCTTATTGCCTGTTACATGATCCTCGACTTTTGGTAGAGTTGAGATTAACGTAGATCCTATTAGACCTTATAGTAGTCTAGCCTATTGAATTAAGGGTTAACAGGGTACTGGGGATAGGTTAACAACTGTCCTTAATGTAGGGATTGCTTATATCACCACCTGCAGTATGATAAACACTTATAAAATTTACGAAACTCTTCTAGGAGGGTTTATAGCCAAGAAGTGGGATTAGCGGCATTAGACAGGTCTTTAGGATAGTTGATAGTTAATCACTATAGACTGGATACTCACCATTCGTGACCAACGGGTACTTGAGATCATAGGATATATACGACAGGTTTCGATGCCGATTCGGGCATGTCAATATTCGAACCACCATATAAAATAAGAACTAGACATTGTACTTGGGATCACAATAATTGAACTTAGATTATTTTAAATGCGTTAATCTTTTTAGTTGTCTGCCACTATACCAATTCCCTTGATTTGTAAAACTAATTTAATTCATGTTATTCATTTTCTTGCAATTTAATCATCACAACAGCTTTTAAAATGTGACAACCTTTAAACTCATATAATAAACCACCCATTAGCTCTTGGGAACGACCTCGGATTTACCAATCATAGACTACACACGATCAGGTTCTCTGCCCGTTAATGCGTTGTAGACCATAGGTAGACGAGTTTTATAAATTTAAAACTTAAATATTAATTTAAACCATTATGCGCATCACTTTGTCTTCATGTTTTTATGATTTAGGGGTTTAAACATGTTTTGAAAGTTTTTAACTTTACTAAAGGAATTTAAAATCAACATGGAAACCCTAGGTTACCATATATAATTATAAAAGAAACAAGATTACCGGTAAGCAAGAAATCTATTCCAAAATTAATCTTGTTCCTAGAGCTAGGTCGAGTTTTACTAAACCTAAGCCAAATGGGTTTATTAAAATTGACTGAGCAAAAAATGTGGCGACTAAATGATAAGTTTCCATAAGCTAATAAATATTTTAGTTTAGGTAAATTTGGAATATTTGATTCTAAATATTGAAACTTGGATTTTTTTAAAATATGTGGATGCATAACGAGGGTTTTAGGAAAATAAAATATTATATTTAAAAAGGAAACCATAATAAAATATTTATAAAAGAAAATAAAACTTGTGATTTAGGTTTTCTTGTTACCTAAATCACATGTCTTTTAAAATTTAATGAACGAGAGAAATCCTAATTAGGGTTTGCAAATTATAAAGGAGTACATTTTCATGAACTTGTTGTTTGCATGTACTTTTGGATGAGTTATATATGTTGTGAATGTGCATATATAGTATGTGTTAGCAAACCATAGCTTAAATATTTTCACCAGCTTTTAACCAAGTACTTTCCTGCTTTGAGTATTAATCATGCATGACGAGGTTGTGATTGGTAGAAATTTTATCAGGTAATGTTTTCCTTCTTTGAGTTTTAGGGGTGGTCTAGAAATACCAGGTAGTATTTTCCTTCTTGTATTTTAAATTTATTAAGCAAATGGACTGGATTTTTAAAATTAAATATAAAATCAAGAAAGACATGACGCAAGGAGGCCCACTAAATGGAGAACAAAAAATGGAGACCTAACGGAGAGGAGATCTAACGAGAACATAGAGGAGTGAGAAATTCCACCTTATAATGATCATGGGTGATGCTACAGAGATACTGAACCGAAAAACATTTTTCTCTTGTGTCATGATCCTTAGGATAGACCCAAAGTTGATTTCCAAAGTGGCTCTCGAAATTAACACAAGATAAATGCTCGACTGTGTCAGGTAGTTTTATTATTGTCTATACGCATGTATAATTGTTAAATAATATGTCAATCGGTATTATTTAAAGACATAATAAAACCGAGGCATCTTTGTTCTAGTCTAGAGAAAGGGTTTGCTTAAGCACCAGGCTCTGACACCGAGACCGCGTAATAAAATGAATACATCATTGAATTAGTCAACCTATCTAAAAAGTCTTAGGAAGGGTAAACCCAAGTTTAGACACATTTTATTACAAATGATTTGTTTTTCAAATTTAAACAAATCGTGGTTTGAATTCATGCATCGTTCATACGTACAACAAATTTTTAGAATCAAAACGTTTTAATATTGGATATAAAAGATAAGGCTGGTAGACTGATGAGTCTTGAGAAGTCATTCCCTATAAGTAATCTTTGATTAGTGCGCCACCCATAATTGTTACATCTCTTAGCTTAAAATCTGCAGATAGATACGTTATAATGATATGTCTGTGGGTACATTGCTGACGCAGGATTAGGTGGTTTCTAGAGTCATTTGGTCGTATGCCATAGTAGAGATCAGATGATCTGTGGGGCCACCGGATTTTATGGTTTGATCGATTGGTATTATGACATATCATACCCAAGGTTTCCAAAGAGACTAGATATGACTGACCTAAGTCAGAGTCTCGGCCATAGGAGTTGTATCTAGGAGGCAATTGGTGTGGCAAAACACCTACCTGGAAGCCATAACAAGATAGATACGGTATAACATAAAGGTTTTTGATGGGAGTGTACGAATCCTATGTAATATGTGAAATGATAGGGTTTAGTAGCTATTACGATAAAATGATTGAATCACTAACTATCTTTATAACACTTTAGATGGCATACTACAGCATGATGCATCGTCATTTGGATCCGTATGACTAGGCTTCATCGATAAAATTACGTTGATGAAGCACCAACAATGCCTGATAGATGGGAACTTGAGGATCCTCGGTACGTTGATCCCGAATCAAGGAATGTTGAGATGTTTCGATAACGTATAAGTTGACTCATCATCTTATGCATAATCTCACATTTTTATGTGCCACTTTTTCATTATAAAGGGTTTATCAATCATCTCTAGAAGATTGGAAACCCTATAAGCGAGGGATTCAGGGTATTCTATATCATGCAATCTCTCTCTAAAAAGTATAGTCCATGTGTTTTTCAGATTCATGGAGACCTGTAGAGAGCGAACGCTTATGAAGCTTTACGAGGTAATGTGTAAAGCCGAGGATGATCTTCGGATCATTGTTTGTGACAAAACAAATAAGCGTCGGGCTGACGATAAGGAGAATGATGAGCTAGTTACTAGTAGGACTGAGGGGTACTTCTATGGACGAGTAACAAAGAAGAGAAAGGCGGTTCCCAAGCGTGATTATTGGCAAAGCCCGAGCATAAGATTGGGAAGTGTTTCAAGTACACTTGTGACTTGAACATCGCAAAGAGAGAAAAAGGTATCTATAATTTTTATAGATTGTTTCGTTCTTTAGTTAACTGTCTATATAAAGTTAATTAATTGCTTACAATTTTTAATTGTAGAGATGGTGCACCTTGTAATTGTGATGATTACAGTATAAGATAGAATGATGGACTTACAGCTTCATCGAAGGCGTGAAGAATTTATAGAAGATGAACCTGATCGAGAGAATTTTCGGGATATAGGATTGTTAGACGAGTCACAAGCCCAAACCCGATTATGGGCTTGTGGTCAATTAGGTTTATGGTTGCTTATTATCAAAACTATCTATTTATTATAAATAGATATGTTTTCACAGATATGAAATTCATTCAATCAATATATCAATATTTTATGGTATAAGAGCTTTAGGTAAGATCCACTAACATAAATTGCTATCCTCCGGTCATCGGCTACTTGCCGGTGATTCGGAGGGATCCTTTTTTTTCACTTTCTTGTTTTTTATTTATTTAGGATTTTATTTTCATATATCATAAACCTTAAACCCTAGCCGTCAAAACACACAAAATATGTTGAGTTGCCTTCGATCAACCATATATTTATTTTCTTTCCCATCGAATTGTTCTCGTTGTCTAAGATAATTGTCGTTGACAACAAAAGTTGACCACCAAATTGCCGCTCCCTCCTAAAGGCAAAGCAAGCCATGACGTAAGAAAAAAAAGCAAACGTCATAAAAAATAGAGGAAACCGCGAAGAAATATACAATTATGTTTTCAAATACAAGTCCATCTTTGTGAAACGATCAACGAAGAAGAGAAAAATAAGGCGATTTTAACATTCTATCTAGTTTGTCCGTCGGGAAGACTCCCGTTCAAAATGCGGGGGAGTGTTAGACGAGTCACTAGCCCAAGCCCGATTGTGGGCTTGTGGTCCATTAGGTTTAGGGTTGCTTATTATCAAAACTATCTATTTATTATAAATATATAGGTTTTCACACATATGGAATTCATTTAATCAATATATCAATATTACAAGGATTTGAAATGTTTAAATTTCTGTAATTCTAAAACTGGTTTTCCTCCCGTTTAGGGCTTGTTTTAAAAACCTTTTATTTTATGTCTTTACATTTAATTTAAAATTTCATATATCTGGCTTAACACTGTTTTAGAACCTGCAAAAATACAAGTTTCCTTAAACATAGTAATTATCTTAAATAAGGTTCTGTAAATGTCAAACAATCTATCTGGTATGATCAAATGGTGATCGTACTTAATGGGTTCTTTAAATAGAACTAGTATGTAAAAGAAAATGTTCAAGAAAGATTTTAAGCGAGAACTTTGACGCAATCCATCAACGATGGAAGTTCAAAGTATAAAAACAAGACGAAGAACATTTCTACCAGATCTAACAAATATAATAGATACTAGTACTTGAAACTTAAAGCCATGAATTTCTAGATTTTTGATTAGTTGGGGCGACCTCCACTCCAATACAACGAGCGAATAATTTTTTATAAATGAGGAATACTTGAGTAATAGTACTTCCAGAAATCTAGAGATTCAGTAAAGCTCGTGATCTGTAAGTCAAACTCAGAAGGCTATGGGTTTGTAGATCATGCGTGAAATCTTGATGCTACTTTTGAATGTTCAAGTAAAGAAGTGCTTTACAGGGTAACTGTTAACTGAGGTTAACACTTGTTAAACTAAATATCAAAATTAATGTGCTCAAGCCTTATAAGGAGTACGATTCTCAGAGTTATGCAATGAAAGCGAGAGCACTAAAAGTTAATTTCGATTGTTTAATTAAAAAGTTCAAAGCATAGACAAGAATTATGGATTTTATGGACCCATTAGGGAATTCCTAAGTATTGTGAGATTTAGTAGGGCGATTATATATATATATATATATATATTAATAAACGTACTTTTATGCCCTAGAGAGTAAAAATAGTTAGCACAATCAGGCGTGTTGATATTGTGGTTGTAGGAAGCTATTGAAGCCATGTGACTTAAAAGATTTGGAGACCAAAGTCTCAAATAAGGAAACACGCAACTACATCGTTGTTCAAAGGGGTATGTACTGAAATTCTCATAGACTTGGGAGAATCAGTAATAAGGAGTTACATGTTCATATTTATGTATCTAATTCTACTATGTTGAATGTACATAATGAAGTGCATCATTGAATCCTAAGCTGAGTGAGTCACGATTTAGCGAAGCCTATCATCCAGTAAGACTAAATCGATGGAACCAATACTCTCTTAGATTAATTCACAATTAGACAATATAAGTAAGACACATGAGGCGTGAGTGAGGCTCAGTGGTTCTTCCAAAAGTAAGAATCGTCAAGAATTTATAAGTACACTAATGGTTAACTCCCATCGCTTCCATGTACGAGCTTAATCAATCGACGCGAGATTAGAAGTAATGTCTAAGACTCATGAAAATCGGACGAGAAGTTACGATGAAATCCTAGTTAGAGTATTTTGAATCCATGAATGAAAGACATATTCATTTTAAAGGAGGGTCCTTAATTGATTATCAAATAGGGATACCAAGATAATGATGACAGTTATTGTAAGACGATGACACATGCTGGAAATGACATGTTGAGTGTTACATGCATTTCTCGGGGTACACGTGTTGGACATGACCATGATCGAGATGCGTCCGCATGGATCATTTTTATTAGCGTTCTCGAATCGTGGCAAACTATCCCAATGACATGAGGATGTAGGTCATTTAGCTTTCTTTCTCAATGGGTCTAGACTTAGTTTCCAGCTACTTCATGCATGCGTAATTCCGTGTGTGATGTCAGATTCAGTGGTAGGTAAGGAGTAATGGCTTATTGGCCAAGAGGGCAATTTGCAACTCTAGATTGAAATAGACTAGAAAAGTATATTTTTCTTCGGTCCCTTGTGTGTAAGTAGATTTGTGAAAAGCATGGCCATACGACTAAAGTCAATGACACTAAGGGATTACAAATCAAACCACGTTAAATACAAAATAAGAAGAAAGTATTCATAATATATATCCATGTCTAATACTTTCAAAATTATCGTGTTGATAGAAATAATGCCTAAAAACGTTATTAATATTTTTCGATCTCTCTACGTTTTGATAATCACAAAATGTGAAAACGCTTAATGTAAACAAGTAATTAGTAGTAAATTTTTATTTTAAAATTTTAATTACTTAAAGGTATGAATAAATAAATGCTTAATGCATTTTATGATCAAAGGAATTTTTATTCAACCTCACATTTTTTATAAAATGTTACAAATATTTTTATAACCTTTACAAAACATTTTCTACATTTAATAGAAATATTTTATTCAAAATAAATATTTTGAATTCAAATTTTCTACCTAAGAACGGCTAGAAATGTTCTAGAAAACACCTCCCCTAGAAAAGACAAAAAAGGGAGCGTCCAGGCCTGGGCGGCTCCCTTAAATATAAGGGTGGTCCCCTTAGTGATAAGGGTCCGGCACATGAGCTTAGGGGGTCGGCCAAACAAAAACGCTCCCAGCTTTGCCTATAAATACTAGACTGTTCCCTACTAATTTTCTTACCTCTTGCACACACATTCTTTCTGTTCTAAATCAGTTTATAAATCTCTTCGATTCCTTTGATCATTTAATCATAAAGCTTTGTTTCCAAGTTATCCAAGCTTAGATCCTCAAGTGCAAGAGAAGAATACTTCCTACCATCAAGTAAAGAAGTATTATAACTTAGTGTGTATCCTAGCAACCAAGTAGCAATTATGTATTATTTTGTAAATCATTTGTGTATATTATGAATATGTGTATTGTAGTTAGATTGTGGTGATCATAGAAAGTATAGTTTGATCGTGGTAATCATAGTAATAGTGATAGATTGGTGTGATTGTGTTAGTGTCTTGGTGAAGTGATGTCATGATAGTGCGGTTAGTATTTTAGTCCTCAAAATATGAAAGGTGTGGTAGATTGGTTCTAGCTAGGATTAGAACTCGATATTTCGCTTAGTGTCGAAAATTGGTGTAAGCTTAAGTTGTGTATGGTTTTCTCCGCCTAAAGGGAGCTTGTTGACATAGTGAAGAAAACTCTCGAGTTTGGTGCTCGGGGAGTGGAGTAAGGGCAAAAGAGGTGTTTGTTACGAAACACACTAAAGCATTGTGTTTTTGTAGTTTGATCTTTCTAAACTCTCATCTCTTATTTATCATTATTTTACTTTACATCCTTGCGTTCACTTATTTAGATAGTTGGAATTGTTCATAATGTTCTCATGTTGAATTCACATAAAAGTCGAATATAAGCTTTTATAAACAAACATTACATTAAAATAAAAAAAGGCGGCAAACTATTCAACCCTCCTTCTAGTTTTCCATAATTGAAGTTATCACAAAAGCCACGTCAAACAAGATTTTCAAAATAAACTGTATTTTAAAACTTGAATCAATCTATGAAATCGAAAAAATTATTTGAAGGAAATTTATCTGCAAAGACCACCACAATTTAAAAGTAATGGATTTATTTATTGGAAAATAGTTCGATACTATGTGAAATCAAAAGATCTTGATCTTGGATATTATTACCTTGGGTTGATTGTCCTCCTATTCAAAAATAATCCCGAAACTAAAAAGGATGAAAATTGTACCATTGAAAAAACAAAGCGTTGGAGCTTAAAAGATACTTGCTAAAAATAATGAAGCTAAAATGGTAATTTATAACGCTTTGCCACATAAAGAATACGAAAGAATCTTTATGTTTAAAACCGCAAAAGAAATTTGTGATTGTTTACTAATCACTCACCAAGGAAATAGTCAAGTCAAAGATAACAAAATAGATCTTCTTGTTCAACAATAAGAACAGTTTACGATTCCGGGAGAGGAATCGATAGATAATGGATTTGCTAGATTTAATTATATTATTACTAATCAAAAGCACTCCATTGATGTATGTTTTTCTAGCAAAGAACTTGTTAGGAAAATTTCTTAGGCACTTCCATCCACAAATGGCGCGCAAAGGTTACGGCTAGTGGAAGAGTGATAGGGATTTGTTGACATCATTATCACTTGATGAACTTATTGGAAACTTGAAGGTTTATGAAGCGATAATTATGAAATATTCCAAAATGGTTAAATACAAAAGAGAATAAAGTAGATCTCTTACGTTGAAGGCAAAAAAGGAATCTATTGATGAAGATAGCTTGACTTTTGATAGTGAAGATGAAGAATATGCCTTGGCCGTAAAAGAATTCAATAAATTCTTCAAAAGACGAGGAAGGTTTGTAAGACAACCACGAGATGAAAGAAAGTTATTGCAAAGAAGTAGAAATGACAAAAATGGTAAAAATGAAAGAAAGTGCTTTAGATGTAGAGATCCAAATCATCTCATCGGAGTGTGTCCAAAGTTTCCAAGAAACAATAATCAAAGAGCTTTCATTGGAGGAGCATGGAGTGATAGTGGCGGAAAGCTGAGGAAGAAACGACTAAGACAAATTTTATCTTGTAGCTCAATGCGTCCAATGGATAGGCTTAGGAATCAACTTGGAGCTGACGAGTGGATTAAAGATAGTGGATGCTCGAAACACATGACGGGTAACCAAAAGTTGTTTTCTACAATTAAAGCGTTATAACGGAGGCAACGTTATTTTCGGAAGCAATTTGCGCGGTAACATCATAGGCAAAGGTACGATTTCTCATGACTCCCTAATATTGAAAATGTTAAGCACATAGATAATTTAAAATTTAATTTGCTTAGTGTTGGCCAAATATGTGATAATAAGTGCATTGTAGTTTTTACCGAACACAATAACGAAATAATCAAAGACAAAAAGGTCATAGGTAGAGGAATTAGAAAAAGAGAGCTATATGTGATGATAAATCAGGAAATAAAAACGGAAGATAAAGATATGTCTTGATACTGTAGATGAAAACTCTACCTTAATGGATAAGCATAAGAGATTAGGTCACGCAAATACGCAATTAATTTAATCACTAGCTTCTAAGGAATTTGTTAGCAATCTACCTAAGCTTAAATTTGGCCAACAATTTTTGTGACACTTGCAAAATTAGAAAGCAAGCTCATGCTAGTCACAAGGCCAAAAATATAGTATCGACAACTAGATGCTTAGAATTATTACACATGGACTTATTTGGCCCTTCCGCCATATGGAGTTATGGAGGGGAAATGTAGATGTCTATTCTCGAATTGCCATGGGACTAGATTTTTAGAAGAAATTCACAACGCCTTTCAAAGAGTTGGAAATATTTAGTAAATTGATTCAAAATAAATTAGGATGTTCCATAGTGTCAATTAGAACGGATCATGGTTGGGAATTTGATAATGAAGTACAATTCGAAAACTATTGTGACTTAAATGGGATTTCTCATAATTTCTACGCTCCTCGTACTCCACAATCAAATGGGGTAGTAGAAAGAAAGAATCGCACTCTACAAGAAATGAGTAAGACTATGTTAAATGAACAATCCATTACACAAAAATTTTGGTGTAACGCGGTCGATACATCAACCTATATAATAAATAGAATTTCCATTATGCATATTTTAGGAAAAACTCCATACGAGTTGTAAAGAGGTAGGAAACCAAACCTTAACTATTTCAAAGTATTTGGAAGCAAATGCTTCATTCTTAATACAAAAGATCACCTCACCAAGTTTGATCCAAAGTCGTACGAAGGTGTTTTCCTAGGATATTCACAAAATAGTATAGCGTATTTAATTCTAACAAGACAAAAACAATAAAAGTCGAAGAATCCTTAAATGTAACATTCGATGAAACTCCTCCCCCGCCTAAAACATCACCTTTGGAGGATGATGATTTAGTCGAAGAAGAAGCTATTGAGGTTAGTAAAACAAGACCCTTAGGAAATGATCTCGAAGATAAATCTTTAGAAAATAATGAAATCCTAAACATTAAAGAATCTAAGAGTCATCCATTAGAAAATGTTATTGGTAATCTAAATCAAAGAACTCTTAGATCACAAGATCAAGACAAAAGTAATTTCTTTTGTTTTCTTTCAACCATAGAACTTAAAAATATAAATGAAGCCTTAAAATATGAAAGTTGGGTAATTGCTATGTAAGAAGAATTAAACAAATTCATATCAAATGATGTTTGGGAATTAGTCCCTAATCCTAAGGACATGACCATAATTAGAACTAAATGGGTATATAGAAATAAGCTTGACAAAAATGGTGTCGTATCTAGATATAAAGCTAGGCTAGTTGCCCAAGGTTATAATCAACAAGAAGGAATTGATTATGACGAAACTTATACACCCGTAGCTAGATTAGAATCCATAAAAATATTATCAGCTTATGCATGCGCACTAGACTTTAAATGATTTCAAATGGATGTAAAGAGTGCATTCCTTAATGGTTTTATCCATGAGGAGGTTTATGTGGCACAACCTCCGAGATTCATTGACTTCGCAAAACCTAATCATGTTTATAGATTTAAGAAAGCGCTCTACGGACTCAAACAAGCTCCTAAAGCTTGTTACGATAGATTAAAAGCCTTTCTTATTAAACATGATTATACAATGTGAATGGTAGATAACACACTCTTTACTAAGAAAAAGGATTCCAACCTCATCATTGTCCAAATATATGTCGATGACATTATATTTGGATCAACTTGTCAAGAATTGTGTGATGATTTTACTAAAATCATGCCGATGAGTTTGAAATGAGTATGATGGGGGAACTAAATTTTTTCTTAGGTTTACAAATAAAACAATTAGAAGATGACATATTCTTTAATCAATCAAAATATATAAAAGAAATGCTTAAGAAATTTAGATTAGAAGACTCTAAGCCAATGAAAACTCCTATGTCTACGGAAAGAAACTCACGAAAGACGAAGAAGGTGAGTCCGTAGATAATACCAAATATAGAGGTATGATAGGTAGTTTATTATACTTAACGGCAAGTAGGCCTGATATCATGTTTAGTGTTTGCCTTTGTGCTCGCTTCCAAGAGGATCCCAAAACCTTCACATTGAGTGGTTTTTAACGTATCTTCGAGACATTAAAGGCACTATGCACTTGGGATTATGGTATCCTAAGGAGTCCGATATAGAAACCATAGTATATGCCGGACTTCTGATCTTGACGGGAGTTTATGTGAGACCGAAAAAAAGCCACTTAGTGGTATTTGCTGTTTATGTGATGTGTTTAACATCTTGGTTTTCATAGAAGCAAACCGCTTCTTGCTATTTCCACTACCGAAGCCAAATATGTAAGCGCTGGAAATGCATGTCAACAAGCACTATGGATGAAACAAGCTCTTGTAGATTATGACATTAGGTTAGATGACATTCCTATAATATGTGATAACAAAGAGGCTATAGATTTAAGTTAAAATCCCGTACAACACTCTCGTACAAAACACATTGAGATTCGTCACCATTTCTTTCATGACAATGTTCAAAAAGGGAATATTTCCATAGAAAAGGTCCCATCGAAAGATAACATTGCCGACATTCTAACTAAACCCCTTAAACGTGAGCCTTTTAATTACTTACGCCTAGGTCTAGGAATGATGAAATACATTGATTAAGTATTTATTAAGTATCCATATCACTATCAATGTTAATAGGAACTTAATTCACCTAAAACTAAACAAGAACATTGAACTACAACCAAAACCAACATACCAAAATCGAAAATTTTGGAAAATAAAATCGTTAGATGGGCGACCCCCTTAGAAGATTTAAAGGGCGGCCCCTTAGTGATAAGGGGCCGACCATACACATAAGGGGACCGGCCCTCTGACAGTCCGTAAAAAGTTTTTATTTTTCCTCTTTTTAAATCCGTGTCTAGAATTCTATTTTGCACAAAATCAAATATTGGGAATTTCTCAAAAATTAGTTTTCCTACAAAATTTCGTATTAATAAATACTTACAAACTTTGGTTTTACCAAAGCTTAAGCTTCGAAACTTATATATATATATATATATATCTATATATTCTTTATTTTTATATAATATATATTAATATTATATATATATATATATATAGTTAGGATCAAATAGAAGTTTTCTTTAAAATAAGAAGGAAAAGAAGTACTTTAACGCTATATCGAGATGCATTTCGACTTAAAATGTAGATGCATCTTCTATAATCTTCGTTGCATTTAATGCATATAATGTGTTTGTTTAGCACTTTTAATTAGATGGCAATATTACGTATTTTAAATGCATTTCATGATTTCTCTCTTATTTTTTCGGTCCTCTACCTATTTGTTGCCAAATTCATGAAACCAATTTGCACCATCTAACATCATATTAACTTTCGAAAACTCTTTATGGTGCATCTAGATGAATTAGAATATGCATCGAATGGAAAAGTCGTTGCATCTCAAAGGTGTGGTTATTAGTACTTTCATATATATATATATATATATATATATATATATATATATATATATATATATATATATATATATATATATATATATAAGTCCCAATCTATTTTTCAAAATCCTTCTCACGACTAGGAGTTCATAAAAAATCTATTTTCATACATTGTTAAAATATGCTAAAAACAGTTTCCATCCATGATCTCACACTTGTTGCCGAAATATATAATCCAATATATATTTTTTGACACTTTTGATTGAGCAATATTAAATAAAGGAGCACATGGATTATTTCTTAGGTTTTTCTTATTTTAGAGTCGAAATAATCGTCACTCCACATTTGTCGCATATAGGCACACACTAGGATTATAAATTCAAACACAAGTCTCATGTGATGTATTTACGACCTACTTCTCTTGATAAGAAATTTTGTGAAGTACTAGTCTTAGGAGCATTACAACTATTAGTTAATACTTCAATTAATATGCTCTTCATTATAATCTATTTATTTGCCTCTTTGCATGCTTATTCATATATTCTTGATTGCTAAATGTTATGTGAATTAGTCTTAATTAGGACATTGCATGCTTATTCATACATTCTTGATGTTATGTGGATTAATCTTGATTGCTGTAAAAATTAGGACTTGATACAAAATGACTACAAAACAGTCCACATTTTTACCATTTCCTGCAAGAAAACAAAAAACTGGACATCCTGGACATTTCCAGGTGGCGGCTCCCTTTGCTCAAAGGGGCGGCCCCCTTAGTGATAAGGGGGGCGGCCATATAGATAAAGGGGCCGGCCACCTGGTACACAGTTTTTACTGTTTTTTTTTGCTTTTTGACCCTCTTGTATATAGACTCAGCTATAATTTCCCAAAACTCACCAACATCTCTTGACCTTGTTTTCTAACAATGTCCATCCATCCTTAACTATATTTTTCTTCCTAGTATAAATCAACCCTCATCCTCACCTTTGTCATAACAACTCATCTCATCTTCTCCAATGACATCTCCTCACAAACCCTTGTCCAAACCTTCAAAGGTGGCAAAAATGTTTGTAAGACCCGTATGGAGAAAGAAGTTAAATTGTTGATCCCACTTCAATAGATCGAATTCCTTAAGCTTGTTTCAGGTTTAGTTATATTAGATAAATCTAACACAACTATAGTAGAAACTGTGTTTGAATGCATTAAAGATTATGCGGAATCTAATCTTTAATATTAAGAAGAATTCTTAATGAAACAGTAATTCAATGAACATACAATTCAACAAATAAACTCCAATATTATTAATGATAATAATACGAATACTCTCAAAGTATTAGGGTTATAAAGACCTTGAAGCTATGAATTATACGTCGAATAATACATCAAACTCTATGCCCTAGGACCTCCTTTTATACACCAAGGAGCCCTAGTCAGCTTACAATACTTTCCTAAGTATCCATAATCTTTTCTATAAACAAAATAACTAATACATATCATATAAGCCGTACTAACTAATAAAAACAATATTAACTTATTCTCAGCAGCATTAACTTCATCTCTGAGCGGTCTTAACCTTGAGCAGTACTAATATTCATTAGCAGTAGTAACTTTGTACTAGCAGTAGTAAACACTTAACATATTTTCTTAAGTAGTACTAAATCCAGCTGAGCAGCATTAACACAAACATGAGCAATAGTAATTCAAACAGCATCAAGAAGACTTTTAATCCCAACATAAACTATTGCAAGACATCCAATGAGGTTGATGTTAACTGGCCTACTCCAATGCCCAAATCACAATCTCCTTTCAAATAACCATTACGAAAAAACCCTCTTACCACTCACTCAAACCATGATTCACTAAAATCTCACTCACTTCTACTTGGTGACTCTTGCGACACTAATGTTGGACAAGCTCTCATTCCACCACAAAGTGCCAATCAAATTTAACTCACACAACCCTCATTACCTCACCTACTCATCAATCCACATGTTGCTAGTGTGCTTCATGCTCAAACTCTACCCTCACCTCAAGGTGACAACCAAAATCAACCTCCACTACCCCCATCTCCAAGTAGAGAAATGCTCATTGATAACATTAATCAACTCTAAGACTTATCAAACCTTCTACCATACACCTTTCCCAATGTAACACCCCCTCATCACCCTATTCTCTAAACTTGCCTCACACCCTCAACTTAAATCAAGTTGAACAACTTGTCGGATATTGTCCTTGTTGCATCTTTAACCAAAAACAATTCCTAACCTTGAGTAAAGATCTCAATTGGATTGAATTTCTTCTTACTCGTCTACAAACACCACCTCAAGTCTAACGAGACTAGCCTCCAACAACCACCTCCGCTCTAAACTCTCCGCCAACAACCAACTAAGCATATTATATGCTTACCTTTTCTCGCTTTCAAATAAATGTCCAACCCACTCCTTTTGCAAGCAAGTCCAATGGTTTCTTATGGCAATCTAGGCAAATTTGGACCTTTGTAGTTTTTATTCTTGTATAATGTATTATTACGCTTCAAGCATAATATTTAGGTTTGATAAGTGCATGTTGAATGATTGTGTTTTATACACAATTTCTATGTTCAATGAATGATCTTTTGCTTAATTTCCCGTATTAGTCTTTATATCTTATATTTTCTTTATATATATGTGCTGGTTGGTTTGCACAAATATGTTGACATTTGGTTGATATTTATTTGATTATTTTTTCCTTTGTCTTTTGCTATATGTTATTGTTTTACCCGTGAGATACTATGGGCGGTCCCCTTAAATAGGGGGCGGTCCCCTTAAAATTAAGGGGGGCGACCCTTATGAATTAAGGGGGCCGCCCACTGTTGGTTCCATTTTTCACAGAAAAATGATTTTTCTCAGAATTCTTGTGAGAGTATTTTCGTTTTGGTGGTTTATTTGCAGCAAGCCCTATAGAGTTTTATAAGCACATTTAATCATATAACATTTAATAAACACATTGAGTCATGAAACCAAAGTGTCATATCTAGTTGATTTAAAACAACCAAAGGTTTAAGGCATCATAGCAAACAAGTACCTAAAAGATAACCAACGCATAGGTCTTTCCGAATATATCAGATGATCACCACACAAGTTGTTAATAACATACACATAATTAAGTTAAAAATTATCTTAAACTACATTTAGCCATCTAGTTCACTTCACTCCTATGTCATCACTTCTTTTTCTTGCTAAATGATAACCAAAGATTTAACCTTTAGAATATATAAATAATATATATAAATAAGGAAAATCAATAATTATAATTCAATTATAGTACGATAAGTATTCCGAAAGACTCTAAGAAATTGCTTTTGACCAAAGCAAAATCAAAAACCCCCCGGGTCGTTCTCCCAACGAGGTGTGAATTGAAAATCGAGAACGTTTGTGATAGCATGAATTGAATGAATTAAGAGATTTGGATTTGGATTTTATAATTTCTAAGATTAAAATGTAAAAACAATTAAAGAAAACCTAAAAACGAAAGCTAAAAGTGAATTTAAACCTAAAAATGAGAACCGGGTCCTAAACCCGTTCTTTAAAAAAACTAAATTTTGAAATTTAAACCCTACGGATGCAAATATAATTTTCCTAGGACCTAAATGATAAAAGAAAATTTTCTAAAAAAGAATTAGATTTTTTTGACTTTTATGAATTAAAAACTGTTTTAATAAAAATAATTAATTTAAAATATTAAACGAACTTATAAAAATCTGAAAAATTAAGGGAAAATGCTTTGAACTAAGCTGGATCTAAGAAAAATAAGATGCCCCAAACAGCTTATCAAAATAAGCTGTTAATAAAGGGCCAAAATGTCCTTAAATACCAAGCCACTTGGGACTATAACGAAAAACTCCCAAGGGCGCAGCGGTAAGTGTGTGTGTTATAAAGGGTTAAGGGTGTTGAGGTCTAGGGTTCGAGCCTTGGCTCACCTTGGACTTCCCCCTTCCCCTTTTTTGCTTTTTTATAAAACTTTTAATACAACTTATAAATAAGCAGTAAACTACTAACTTTAATAAAGGAAAAATTTTTAAAACTTAAAAATAAGCACGAAATAAGCTAAAAGAACTTGACAGATTCACTTTTTACACTAAGTCCTAAAAGAGCTAACTGTTGGCAACTTAAAACACAAATAAGCTAAGGGAAATGAAAAATAAGCAAAACAGATGCAGTCCTATACCTAATAAGCCAGTAGAAGTAAAAATAAGCAAAGGAATTAAGCTACTCCAAGCTAACAAGAAAATAAGCAAATGCTTAAAACTTTCAAATAAGCTCAAATAAGCTACCCTATAAACTAACTAAGCTACTTTCTATTCTAATACTCCAAATAAGCAACTAGAAATAAAAATAAGCAAAGAACACAAGCAAATAAGCACAGATAAGCACTTAATCCAAAAACAGACAATCAAACAGCCTAAGGGGCACTTTTTGGGCTTAATTTTAAGCCCTTAAAGGATCCTTATAGCTATGAGGGCTATATGAGCTTAAAGATTGACTTATAGGCTACTATTATCAGCAAAGAAGATAGAATTTAAAAATCAAATAAGCCTTGAAAAGGGCTTATGAAAAGTGCTGACACACTCAGTATATGTTGAGTTGGTGTTTTGAAAAGAGACTAAATGCTATATGCAGGCTACAAAATAAGCTAGAAAAACAAGCTGAAAATGAAAGACAAGTTAAAACAGATGGAGAACACCCACAAATGAGCTTATGCTCCAAAGTTCAAGGTCTAAAAACAATTTTAACTATCTGCAAAAAGGATTTGAAAAAGGCTGTTTTAACTATGAAAAACACTTGACAGTTTTTGGTAAAAACAAAAGGTAAACCTAAGGAACACTATACTACTGCATTTAAGACTTAAAAACAACACATAAACAACACTCAAAAGTTGGTTTGGAAAGCTAAATCAAATAAGCCTTTTAGAAACTGTTTTGTCACCACAGTTTTGAAAAACTTTTGAGAAAAAGCTTAAAACAAACTCAAAGACTTTGAGACCTTTCAAAACGGCTTAAAGACAACTTAAAAAGCTTGTGCAAGTTTGCCAAGTGACCCAAAAGGATTTTACACCAAAATGACCCACTTTACTCCCTTAACCCAAACACCCCTTTAAGTTTCAAAAACACTTTTTAAGGCTGATTTATGAAGAGTTAAGCAAGTTTTTAAAAAACAGAATATCAACAAAGCTAAGATAAGCACAAATAAGCACAATCCAAACAGAATTAAGCACTTAATAAAGCCAATAAGCAATAAGCAATAAAAGCAAATAAAGGACAGTTTTGCATGAAAACTCAAATAAATAACATCAAAGCAATAAATAAAGACACATAAGCATAAAGTAACTTAAACAAGCATAAAGAAGCAGGAAATAAGCATAAATAAGCACTGCTACAGTAAAAATAAGCAAAAAATGAAAAAGTGAAACTTACAAAGAGTCCAAAGCTTATGGCAAGGAAATAAGCTCTCAACAGCTTAAAAACCTTTCCTATGTGCTTCCCATGAAGCTCTAAACCAAGGCCATCCAAGATACACCTTGCTCCTTGCTTTCTTTGACAGTTTTTGATTTTTTTTTATGATTTTTTGATTTTTTGACAGAAAATTAAACACACTTTAATATAAGCTTTCAATGACTTAAAAGGCTTATACAAAGGCTTATAAAACAGTATTTAAAGACAATAAGTAAATGACAATAATTTAAAGGAAAACACTTAAATTTGCATTAACTTGAAAAAAAAGATTACAAGGCTGAAATTTAAATGACAATTAAATTAAATGACAATGTATTAAAAAGACAGTATTAAAAATGGTACAAATTGTTAATACAAGATTGGACTTAACAAATTCGACAAAAGCTAATAAGCTACATATGCTTATATTTATACTAAAGTCCTAAGGTCTTGAGCTTCTTCTTGTGTTTCTTCTGAGAGTGCTTCAAGATGCGTGCTTGTTGTGTGAGTATAAGCCCAAAGTCAATCTTGGCCATCTATCTTGCTTTGTGCCCAAGGGCTCAAATCGTGTCCCTTGATTTCCTTGTAGCCAATGAAATCATATGGGATTGCCAAGGTGGCAATTGCCCATGTGAAGTGGGGTTGGGATGGGATGGAGATGGTTTTGTTTTGTAGTTGCAGGGTAAAGGTTTTGGGGAAGATAAACAGTAGTGGGGTATGGTTTTGGCAAATTTGGTTCTGGGTGCAGGGTATGTGTTTGGGGAAATGGCACAAATGGCCCTTCATTTTGTATGTTGTTATTGCACAAATGGTCCTTTGTGGTGTCATAATTTTGAGGACTTGGCAGTTTTGGTCCTCAAGGGTGTTAAGTGGCATTGCAAAGTTAGTCCTTGGAGGACAAACGATGGTTAAGGGTTAAAGGACATTGGTTAACAAGCGTTAAAGTGTGAATGGGCTTATATAAGGGATATGGGTCGGTTGGATTATTAAGGGAATTGGGCTTTTTGCTTGATAAAGTTTGATATAAATGCACTAATGGGCTGACCCGGCCCATTAGATGGGTGCGGGTGGGGCCATTAAGTATTCTTCGGTTTCGTCTTTGACTTTGACCTTTGACTTTGTCGGGGTTGACTTTGACTTTGACTTTTGTTGACTTTGGCTTTTTCACGCCTTTCCATTCTGTGCTCGGTTTTGTCCGTTTTGGCTTCGTTTTTCGTCCTTTTATCGGATATCCGTTTCCTGCACAATATAAGTGAACACACACAAATACAATGTATTTTTGGTACGTTTTAGTCATTTAAGTCCGGTTTTAAAGGTCAAAGGTATGTGTATTTAGGCACATACCAACTTCAAAAGGTTTGGACTCTAGTGGATCTTCCTAAAGGCAAGAGGGCTATTAGAACTAAGTGGGTGTATAAAAACAAGAAAGATGAGAGAGGAATAGTAGTAAGAAACAAGGCAAGACTGGTTGCACAAGGTTACACCAAAGAAGAAGGAATTAATTATGATGAGGTTTTTGCTCTTGTTGCTAGAATAGAAGCAATCAGGTTATTTTTGGCCTTTATGTCATTTATGGGGTTTATTGTGTACCAGATGGATTTGAAGAGTGCCTTTTTATATGGTACTATTAAAGAGGAGGTGTATGTATGCCAACCTCCTGGTTTTGAAGATCCACAGTTTCCTGATAAAGTTTATAAGGTAGAAATAACTTTATATGGTCTACATCAAGCTCTTAGAGCCTGGTATGAGACCTTGTCTACCTACTTATTAGAAAATGGATTTAGAAGAGGAATCATTGATAAGACTTTGTTTATCAAGAAAGACAAAGGTGATATCCTGTTAGTACAGGTGTATGTAGATGACATCATCTTTGGGTCTACAAAGAAGTCTTTATGTGTTATGTTTGAAGGTTTGATGCACAAGAAGTTTTAGATGAGTTATATAGGGGAGCTCACTTTCTTCTTAGGGTTGCAGGTCATGCAGAGAGATAATGGAATCTTCATCAGCCAAGACAAGTATATGGCTGATATATTGAAGAAGTTTGATTTTGTCACAATGAAGACAGCAAGCACTCCAATTGAGACTCACAAGGCATTGATCAAGGATGAAGAAGCTGAGGATGTGGATGTTCATTTATACAGATCAATGATTCGATCATTGATGTATTTGACAGCTTCTAGGCCTAACATAATGTTTACTGTTTGTGCTTGTGCAAGGTTTCAAGTTACACCAAAGACTTCACATCTTTATGTAGTGAAAAGGATATTTAGATACTTAAAAGGTTAGCCTAAATTGGGCCTTTGGTATCCTAGGGATTCACCATTTGACTTGGAAGCTTTTTCTGATAGTGATTAT
Organism: Tanacetum coccineum; assembly: GCA_026074375.1. Taxonomy (NCBI): domain Eukaryota; kingdom Viridiplantae; phylum Streptophyta; class Magnoliopsida; order Asterales; family Asteraceae; genus Tanacetum; species Tanacetum coccineum. Next base: position 4,896 of record BQNB010062275.1, on the reverse strand, counting down.
GCTGGAGCTAGCCTTGACGGGAAATCCACAACAGGAGGTTGTCAATTTCTTGGCAAAAGGTTGATTTCATGGCAATGTAAAAAGTAAACTATAGTTGCCAACTCCACTACTGAAGCAGAGTATGTTGCTGCTGCAAATTGTTGTGGACAGGTGTTATAGATCCAAAATCAAATGCTTGATTATGGGTTTAATTTCATGAACACCAAGATTTACATTGATAATGAAAGCACCATTTGTATTGTGAAGAATCCAGTGTTTCACTCTAAAACCAAGCACATAGAGATAAGGCACCATTTCATCATAAATTCTTATGAGAAGAAGTTGATTTAGGTGATCAAGATTCACACAGACCAAAATGTTATAGATCTTCTCACAAAGGCTTTTGATGTTAGCAGATTTAACTTTTTGGTTGCAAGCATTGGATTACTTAATCTCTAAAGATATGTTTGTTAGAGTTATAATTGATGAGGTTTGAAGATGATATTAGTGATGAATTTAGAGTTAAAACTGATAGTTGTAAAGTTAATGCTGCTAGGCAGGATTTGGTGCTGCTAGGCAAAAGTTAGTACTGCTAGGCAAAAGTTAGTGCTGCTGAGCTAAAGTTAGTACTGCTGGGTTACCGTTGAAGTTCGTTAGAGTTACAACTGTTGAGGGAATTTTGGGTCTATAAAAGGATAACTTCGCTTATAGGTTTCCTTTTTGTTGATCCCTTCTTGACAGATCTTACTTAGCTTGTTAAAGTTTAGTTATATTAGATAGATCCAAGACAACTATAGTAGAATCTAAGATTAAAAATATCACAAACTATGCGGAATCTAGTTTTCAATACCAAAAAGAACAATGAAACAGTAAAAACAAGATCTTTACTAAACTTTTAATATATTGAATACTATTTTGAATTACAAAATAGCTATGAATACTAACTATGATTTCTATGCAAAACTATGAATACTAATATGAAAAGCTGATATCTAGATCTATGCCTTAGGGTTCCTTTTATACACCAAGGAAACCCTAATGGGTTTACAAAACGCGTCAAGTGATCATGCATATCTATTTCTAATATAACTCATGCATATCACTTTAGCAGTACTAACTATATAACAAACAGTACTAACTAACAGTACTAATAAACTGGCAGTACTAATAATTTGAATTGGCAGTACTAACTAAGCTTGACAATACTAAGTCTTCTCATGACAGTACTAAGTTAAACTAGCAGTATAAAGTTGTAGAAGCCCTTAATTCCCAACAATCCTCCCCTAAACTTGTGATTGTCATTCAAATCTACAAGTTTCTCTGAATTAAACCATCTGTGCTGAGAGGATGCTTCTAAACACTTTACTGTCTTGGTCTGTTTGCTAGTATAAAGATTTTCCTTAAAAGCTCATCTGCCATTACTAAATATTCATCCACTTGCAACTTGTTACTCAGCATCAAAGTCATAAGTGCTCTTGTCAATGGATAATCTTTCTTAACCATCATGAAAATATCATGTCCTCTCTCTGTAGACACATGATGAACAACACATGTATCATATAACTTTCATTTCAAAGGATCATGCATATACCTTTGAAGCTTCTATAGAGTATCATTATCATCTGGTTCAAACAACCTCTTCAACTCTACCCAAAGTTCTCTTTCTTTATCTTTAGTAGGTTCTGTTGAGTTGAATCTTTCATGAACTAGACTCCATAGTTTGACTAGATCATCCCTGTCAAAATTCTTTAGCATATCTTCAAAGATCTGATATACCTCTGTGTGATTACCTACTCTGATGATCTTCCAATACTTTCTTGAGTCTTCAGTGTAAACTTCCCAGTCAATGATTGGGTATTTGGTTTGTAGGGCTTCAACATTCATCCCTTCTTCTGGAACTATGATCATTAGCTGTTGTAGTTGTTCTTGAGACAGTTCATCTTTTGATTCTTCAGCTGGTTCTGAGCCTTCTCCTATCTTTTGTCTCTTTGAACTTTCTTGATTAAGTTCTTGTTCAGCATCTATCTTTGAGCTTCCAGCTACAACTTTAGGAACTGTATCATCACTCTCCATTGGAGTAAAAGTATTTACCCTCTTCATTGTGGTCTCAAATAACTCCTTGACTTCATCAAAGGAAAGTTTCTTCAATTGTTGTAGAGTGTGACTTCCCATATTCTTGATATAATTACACATGTAAGTCCTTTGTTGAGCTTGAGTCATGGGCTTGTTCCTTCTTTGTTCAGCTCTTTGTTGGGCAAATTTTCTCTTTCTTTCATTTATAAGCTCTACAAGTAATCTTGCCTTGTCAGATTCAGAGTATATTTCTCTTTCTTATGCTTGTAACCTGTGTGCTAACTCTTCATCAGGTTCAATTTGAGCTTGTATGTTATCCCATTCTTCAGCATTGAAAGTGCAAGCTTCTTCATGAACTCTGGCTATCCTTTGCTTTTCTTCTTTATCAAGTTGTTCTTGCAATCTCAGAGCTTCTTCCATCCCAAGTCTTTCTTGCTCTAGTTGCAACTTTGTCTTCTTTTGAACAAGTTCAACTTCTTTCATAATAGCTTTGCCTTTATCTTTTCTTTTTGCTGCACTTCTTCTGATATACACTAAACTTTCAGTAGCAGTTTTAACTTCAGGACTGGTAGTACTAACTTTTGCACCAGCAGTACTAACTGGTACATTAGCAGTACTAATATCGAGCTCAGCAGTATAATCTTCTTCAGAAGCAATAAACTCAAAATCAGATCCCTCAAAATCATGCTCATGCCTCCCTTAAGTTTGTGCACTCATCTGTACTAGAGTAATTCCCTTATCTTCAACAATTTAAGAAATCTTCCTCATCTATTTGGAAGGATCCTCTAACTCATCTTCATCTTCTGAAACAACAAGTCTGACCCTGCTTCTAGCTTTGCTTGACTTTACTTTGTGCTCCAACTTCTTCACTTTCATGATGAGCTTAGTATAAGAAGCACCATATGTCAGTTTGGTCTGCTTTAAGTCAGATTCTAAAGTTTCCACTTTCTTGGATAATGTGGTACAAAGAACCATTAATTCACTAAGTTTCATACTGCCCTCATCACTTCCTAGTGAGTGAACTCTTACGAGAGGTGAATCATGGGGCATGGTAGCAGCTTCTTCAGCAACATAGGTTGTTTGCATAGAGGGTGGTGAAGTTGGTAGTTGAGAGGTGGATGGAGCACTGATGGGTGTGTGATGGGATTCAACTGGGATTGTTGATCCTTCACCCTGTAAAATCTGACCCTCAACAAGCATTGTTTGAAACAATGGAGTGTCCACCATAGTATATCCCTTGGAAGCTCTTTTCATATTGCTAAACAGTTTTTGTGTAAGGGTAGGAGCAATATAGAGTCTTTTATGAGGTAGAAGCAATCTCTTGTGCTTGTTCAAAAAGATTTGTATAAATCTTAGATACATCAAATTTTTTGTCTTACTATCCAAGTTTTTCACCATGGCATCAAAAATCAATTTGGGAAAATTAAAGGTTCTGTTTGTGGCCAAGAAAATGATAGCTGTTGCTATATTGCTACTAAATTGTTCCCAAGCAGTTTTCTTAGAACTTAAGCAGTGAAGGATGGTATGAATCAAAAATTTCCACTGAGGGGAAAAGTGACCCTTTTGAAAAGTTAAGTTATCAGAATTGGATACATACCCCATTAGAGCAAGTTGCACAAAAATTTCTGTTGGGAATTATATTTGAGTTGATAAGACAAAACATATGAAAGATGAAGAATTCTTCAAAAGATGGAAGATTTTGAAGATTCTGAAGATAAACTTAAATGATTAAAAGATTTATTAATATCTTTATTTGTTCTTATCCTTTGTAAACCTAATATCTCTATTATATAAAGAGATACAGGTCATTAGGTTTAGGTGTACAATTTCGTGAGTTCCTGTACCTAAATGTGTGTGCGTGTATTCCAGGCGTGTGTTATGTAGACGCCATATGTAGTTTAGCTCTAAGGTAATAAAGGTTTTCCTTGATCCCTGTTATAGTTCATTGATGTAACCGTATTGTTCTGATCAAATAATATTGAGGCTTAGAATGTTTGGTATAACCTTGTGGAATAACATTGTTCTTTATGTGTTTATTCTGCTGTGCATATGTTTATGTTCAATGTTATTATATCCTAGATGGCTTAAACGGTCCTAGAAGATTATCAACGTTTCTTTATTCTTCACAATTGGTATCAGAGCTAGTGGGCTCGTGATATCTAGGATTCAAGGTTGTTATTGATGTCATTTTTTTTGAAGAAAAGTGATACGAACTTTCTGTTTTGAAGATATGTCAAAAACGGTGCAATCAGGGTTTTGTACAAACCCTAAATCTAATCAAGCAGAAGACACAACGATTGTTGAAAAGTTGTTGTTGATTGGTTCATGATTAGTTCTTGATAAAAGAAGCAGCAGCAAATGGACGTTGTTTGTGGACGAATGTGGGTTTCTCAAAAAACCCTCATTCGAGCAATCATGGGTTTGGAGTACAAGATGGCATCAACAACAGGTTTATTCTTTGTTATATTACTTAGTACTGCTCGTTCAAGGCAGTTAATACTGCTAGCAGGGTTGTCAATACTGCTCGTTGCTATTGTCAAGGTGAATGCAATTTTGTGACAGTTTAGTGACAGAAAAGTGTCACTAAAAGAGGCGTCGTCTGGATACCTAAAAAAAGACCACTATGATTATTTTTGGTGCAAGTCGAGTTAGTGAAAACTAGGGTTTTTCATTAAACCCTAATCTGGTCAAACAATTTTGGTCGTTTATTGGTTAAAGCAGCAGGTTATAGCAGCAAATCGTAACAAGAGGCAGCAAGTGTACAAAAAGGAGGCATCATGGATTTATGGTGTTTGAATAATAGATGTCATGATGGTACCAATGCTTGTTCGTTTTAACTGATTG
>BQNB010062274.1:0-36141 GCA_026074375.1 Tanacetum coccineum | reverse complement strand
ACGGCGCCAAAAATTGATTGCTTGCTTTCTATATATATATATAATAATACATATATAAATAAATCACAAATATCAATAATAGTAAGAGAAGTAAGTATTCCGTGAGGCTTTTTAAAAGGAAATTACTTTTGACCAAAGTAAAATCCCTAGAAAACCTTCCCGGGTCGTTTCTCGACGAGGTGTGAATGGAAAATCGGTTACGTTTGTGATCGCGCGTTTGAATGGATTCAAGTTTTGATTTTGGGATTCTAATTCTAAATTACAAACATAAATCAAATTTATAAAGCAAATAAGGCAAGTAATGATAAATAAAGCAACACAAATTTAAACTAAAAACGAAAGCCGGGAATCCTAAAAACGCGTCTAAATTATCAACTAAGTCAAAATTAAACCCTACAACTTAAATTTTTTATTTGTAAACCTAGAAAATGACAAAAGAAAATTATCTAAAAAAAGATTTGTATTTTTTCGACTTTTATTTTTTTTAGTTATGAATTTTTAAAGATTAAAACCTAATTAAATTGCTAAAAAGTATTAAACTAATTTATAAAAATTCTAAAAAATTACCTAAGGAAGCTAAAAGTGAGCCGGTTCTATGAAAAATAAAATGGGCTGAAAAGCTTATCCCAATAAGCTGGGAAAAAGCTGTATAAGCTACGAAGTATAATAAGCTTATGGGCCTAAAATGGTGTTAAAACTATTATGAATGCAAATGCTAACAGATGGGCCTGGTCTGGTCTAGTGGTTAAGGGGGTGTGTGTTAAGACGTTGGTGTTTGTGTGGGGGGGGGGGTCTCAGGTTCGAGCCTTGCTCACCTTGACTTCTCCCACACTCCCAATGTTTTTATTTGCAAAAAATTTTAAAACAGCTTTTTAAAAGAGCTTATAGTGGCCAACTTTAATGAAGGGACTTAAGCTTTTTAGTCACAAATAAGCCCAGAAAAGGCTTATGAAATAAGCTGGTCACAGTGAGCTATATAGCCCAAAAACTTAAACAGTTTGGGGCAAAAAGCTCTCAAAATCTTCAACAAAGGTGTATAAGCTTCCAAAAGCTCAAAACTTATCCAACAAACATATCTAAGCACTGATTAAGCAAAATTAACAAGAAATAAGCACTTTGAACCAAATTATACTAACAGGCTTAACTTGTTCTACCAGACTTAACTACAAAACAGATTTTTGAGATTTTAAAACTAAGATTAAGCTAGATTAAGCTATTCCTAAAAGCTAGAAATGCAAACATTTAAAGAACACCTATAACTAAACAGATTCTAACACAAAAAAACACTAGCTTAACCAGATTAAACTCAAGAAAACCAAGAATCTAGGATTCTGGTTACAGAAGCTAAGGCAATTTTTCAGATTCTTGCAGCCCTAAAAATAGCTTATCAAATAAGCTCTAAACTTCAAAACAAGTTCCAAATCTTAAAGATCATATGTTAAACTACTTGTGCTCCAATTTTCAGGACTTAAAACTAACAACAACCTATCTAGATTTGATCTTAAAAACTAGGTGTTTAAACTGAGTCTATGAATACTTTGACAGATTTTAAGAAAAGCTTGCATACAATGAAATAGTGACTTAAACTTTTTAACCAGATATTGCAAGCATCTAAAACACCAAATGAAACATATTTGAGCACTCAAACTTAATCAAAACTCAAAATCAAAGATTATGCAACTTCAAAAGATAAAAACACCACAGATTCATATTATGCATACACAATATCTTAAAACTCAAATTTAAACTTCAACAAAAGCTTAAAACAGACTTAAAGATCTCAAGAATGATGTTTAAAGTTCCAAAATGGGTCAAATGGGATCAAACAATACTAACCATGGGTTAGTACTGTTCTAGCCAAACACCCCATTAAGATTTCAAAAACCATTTTAAAGCTTTTAAATTTAGAATTTAAGCACTAATAAGCAAGACCAGATGTTAAGCAACTAATTTTAACCCTAATGAACAACTTTTAACCACCAAATAAGCCAGATTAATAAGCTAGCAGATGGTGCTAACTTATGACCTATTTAAGACATATTTTAGCTAAAACTTGCACAATTGAGATTCAAACTATAAACTAAGCAAAACAAGCAATAAACATCATAAACAAACATAAATAAGCAGATAGTAACAATAAATAAGCAGAGATAAGCAATTTAATTCAACAAACAGTAAATAAGCACTTTTTGACAAAAATTGTAAAATGAAACTCACAAGTTATCCAGAGCTTTTGATTATGATTCAAAGACCCAAACCACTTTCTAAACAATCCTATAGCTTATCCACATAAGCACTAACCCATGCCCAACCAAGATTTACCATGCTCTAGAAATTCTTGCATAAACTTGATATTTTAGTGATTTTGGAGAAAACAAACATAAAACTTCTTAAAACTTTGGGAAGTTCTGAAAAGTTGAAGTCATAAACAGCTTATAAGAATAATAAGAACTTAAACTTAAAAGCATATTTTTAAAACATGAAACACTTTAAACTTTCATTAAACTTGAAAAGGATTACAAGACTTGGAAAAAATAAAAATGACATTAAGTAAAAATAAGCTACTCAAAGTAAACTAGATGCCTTTGAACGGCTTACAATGAACCTATTTATAGAAGAACTAAGGGTCTTGAGCCCTTTGAAGTGTGTTACTTCTGTGTGAGAGTGAGCAGTTGTGCTTTTGGTGTAAGAGAGCTAAAAAAAACTTATCTAAGCCATCTATTTTGCTTTGTCCCTAAGGTCTTCAATCACAGCCATTGATTTTGGGTCTTTGTTCATCAACCAATGAGAAGTTAAAGGATTGCCAAGGTGGTTTTGTTGGTTTGTGATGTGTGGTTGAGGAGGAAAGTGATGGGTTTATTTTGGGGAGTAGGGGTTGAGGTTGAGAGTGGAAGAGACACAGGAATAGTAAACTTAGGGTTTTGAGTTTGGCGGGAAAAAGGGTGTTCTGTTTTGTTTGTTTGATTGGGTTTGAAGTTTGGAGAGGTGACAAATTTGGCCCCGGAACTTGTATTGGGCTGTTACATGGACAGTCCTTGTGGCGAAATAAGTTAGGGAATTGGCAGTATAGGTCCCTGAGAGTGTACATATTGTTTGCATGGACAGTCCTTAAGGACTGTTTGTGTAAACAACATATGTCTAAGGTGGGTTGGGCTAGATTGTGGTTCTTTTCTTTGGGCCGGGTATAAGTGTTGGGCCCTAAGCTTATATTTAGCTTAGTTATGGTCTTCTTAATACATTAATGGGCTGACCCGACCCATTAAATGGGTACGGGTTAACCCATTTAACATTTCTTCGATATCAGCTTCGTCTTTGACTTTGACTTTTTGACTTTGACTTTTTGCATTTGACTTTGATTTGGTTTACTTTGATTTTTCATGCTCTTTCTATTTCTGTGCTCGGTTTTTTCCGTTTTGGCTTGATTTTTCACGCTCTCTTCTATTCTCCGTGCTCGGTTTTTGTCCGTGTTTGGCTTGAATTTTGTCCTTTAGTAAATATCTGTTTCATGTGCTCAGTAACAAAAAAAAAATCACAAAACACGTCAAATTACAATTGTATTTTTGGATATATTTTGATCATTTTAGGCACGTTTTTATAGGCAAAAGGTATGTGTAATTAAGCACATACCAACTTGCCTCTAGTAAGTTGACCATGGTTTAATTATTCAACAAGCAAACTCTCTTACACTTCCAACTCTCTAACACCTTCCTATCCTTTCTTACACCAAAACCTTACTTCCTTCCCTATTTATATGGATCTTTAACCTCCTAACCATGGTTAAGTTAAGTTGACCTTGGCTAGTTACATATTGCTATAAAAGGTAAGCTAATGCAAGTAAACTTCACTTGCATTATTTCACATAGCAAAAACAATCAAAATCCTCTCCCTTTGTATCCTAGCTCACGGCTCAAACAAACAACCCATATGCATTTGTAGTTTTTGATTTTACAAGTAATCCAAGTGTTTAACGTTCATTATTAAACATATCTAAGGTGTATTGGAAGCTTGATTTAGTGTTTAAAAGGGTTAATCAAGAAACGTTCAAGGTTAGGGTTTCATTAGAAATTAGGGTTTTCTAGTCTTGGAAGCTTGCGTTTTGATTCTAAACTAGGGTTTAGAACTTGTTACTCTTCATCCTACTTCATCTTAAGGTCATCTAAAAACCCTATACTCTTTACATTTATGATTTTATGTGTATGTAATGTTTATATAGTAAATCACCATCTAGGAAACATATTAACATGTAAAATGGATTTTTACTCTTGATCATGGTTTGATATACTTTTTCATATGCTATATTGATGTTAAGAACATGTTAGAATAGAAGTATAAACATTATAAAAGTATGGTTTAATTTATAAAAAGTATATATAAACTAGTTGCTTAACAATTTACTTATTAAGTTTATAAGTGAAAATAATGTAAAGACTTGTTATCATGGACATTATTTGGACAAATAATGGACTAAAGGACCTAAAATATATGAGACTTGTGTTATAAAGTGTTGTAGAGGACTTGTGGAAAGTTAACTAAGCTAAAAACTTATAAAACCAAGTTTTATACACATTTTAACCTAATGATCAAAACCTACCATTTTTATTACAAAAATAAAGTATTTATTTTATATTTTATTAAAATACTACATGTCATGACGATCGTAGGCATATAGAGAACTCGAAAATCCGAGCTATAACGAAGAAGATACGCCATTTGCAAGTTTACGATAATAAATACTTTTATAAAAATAATTTTATAAAAATATATATGAATAGTAAAAGTACTGTTCATCCGAGGACTAAAAATATTAAAATATAATATTTTGAAACATCTTCTTAATACAAAAACGTGGACATAAAGAACGTATAAAACGAAATTAAAACGAGAAAGATACGCACTATTTTTGTGCACTATTTCCTGACATGAATAGTGTTGGTTCGTTTTTAATAAAAAAATTTGTGAAACATTTTAGAATCACTTAAATAATATTTATACATGTTTTAAACTTTATAAATATTATTTTACAAAGGCGATTGAACTATTTATACGATTATACGAGTACAAATACATGGTTATTATTTATCAAATGCGATTTAAATATTATTTCACAAATACAATTAGATGGTGATGTAGCTATATAGAATTATATATGGTATTAGTTATTCAAAGTACTTAGTACTCATACGACCTATAATTAATTAGGTTGCATTCGGACGTTTACGTGACGCATTTTCATTCTGTGATTTACATTGTTGATTCATTCACTCAAGGTGAGTTTATAGCCCCTCTTTCACTTGTTTTACATTTACTTTACAAATCTCGGGGGAGAATACATGCTCGTTACAACTTGTTTACATATTCATTTACAATCTCTTTTACATACTTGATTGCATACTTGATTTCGTAACTTGGTTACACACTCGTTTACATACACATTGACAAAACTGTTTACATACTCATTGCAAACTCGTTACAACTTTGTTATACACTCATTTGCATATCTCACGGTGAGATACAATACTTGTTTTTACTTATGGACGCAACAACTATACTTTACTCTTATGATTACGGATTAGCTTAAGTTGCATGAACTGTAAATTACTCGGAGGGTAAGCGCGAATGTTATAAAATAGATCTATTCGGGATTGACAATCCCGTTGTTGATTAGCTATACTGGACGAAATTATACCAATCGGAGCACGACTGCTTGGTGTCTACCAGGGCCAACAACTACATACTCATGAACTCTTACTGTGCCTTGAATAAAGTGGCATACATATAAGTTTACGTCGCAGTTTCATGAACTTAGGGGTGCAATCGTAATCACACATGGTGACTATGGTATCGGATACAATGGTCATGCATACTTTACAAACGCTTTGTTCCAACTATACTCAACTTTTTGTGACTATCATACGAGATATAATATTTATACACATCTTTGATTTCAACATTCATGCATACATTTTTGGTGACTATTATAACGATTGAAATGGTCATACACTCTTTACAAATCTTTGATCCAACTTTTACATTTACAAAAATCTATGAACTCACCAACTTTATGTTGACACTTTTAAGCATGTTTTCTCAGGTGAATTAGATGCTTGACATACATAATGTGCATTGGAGTCTAGACTATACAAGATTACATACATGGGTTTCTACAAAAAAATCTCGTTGTATTACTTTCAAGATTTTCATTGTGATGTAAATATGGGACAAGTGCTATAACAAGTTCAATTTCAATTAAATCAATGAGATTACTTTTCAAATGACTCATTTAGAGGTTGTTCTCTCATAGCTTGTGTAATGTACTTATGAAGTAACACTCCTGGACACTATTCCGCTACGACCCTTTTTGGGGGTGTTATAGATTGGTATCTAGAGCCAAGGTTATAGAGAACCAGGTCAAATGTTTTGCTTAGACTATAACCGTTTTCAAACATTGCATCATACAAAAGTTTTTCACGGGACATACATACACTATTTGTTTGCATTAGTTGGTCATACTAGATGCTTACATGATTAATATACATGTTTATATTACATTACGTATATTACTACACATGATATATATATATATATACTTATCTCCGAAGTATATTTTACACTTGTTTATATAGGAGTTATCTATATAAATACTAGAACATTTCTCAAGACATTACGAATAACATGATGGTCCAATAACACTTACACAAATTTAACATATTATCTCGTAACATTTCACCTTTTAGAGCATGAATTTTAGTTTTAGACTAATTTTATTACTCCTCTGATTTTGAAGATAATGGCACCAAAGAGAAGAGCCCACCAAAAACCACCACCCCACCGATCACCAGTGCCCAACTTAAGGCATTGATCGACTAGGGCATTGCTGATGCGTTCGCAGTACGCGACGTTGATAGAAGCTAGAATGGCGATGAAAGTCATAATTCGGGAACGGGTAGTAGAAGGACAGAATGAAAGCTCATGAGGTTCTTACATGACTTTCTTAAATGTCACCCATGATTTTCAAGGTGCACTGATGGAGTAGTTGTCTGACTCAATGTTTGAAAGAATGGAGATTGTCTTCAATATCAGTAATTGTGCAGTCAAGAACCAAGTTAAGTTTGCTACTTGCACCCTTCATGTTGTTTGCATTACTGTGGAAATCTCATGTCAATGTTCAGGAGCCACTTCAAGGCTTGCCTTGGAACACACTCATGAAAATGATGACTGCTAAGTACTGCCCTCGAAATGAAATCAAGAAATTAGAGATGGAGATCTGGGAGTTGAAGGTGAAGAGTACTGACTTGGCAAGTTATACCTAACGCTTTTAGGCGTTGGCTTTGGTGTGCGGGAGGATGTTTCCTGAAGAGTCGGATAAGATCGAGAAGTATGTCAGTGGTTTACCCGACATGATTCACAGAAGTGTGATGGCATCTAAGCCTAATACAATGCAAGATGCAATTGAATTTGCAACTGGACTGATGGACAAAAAGATCAACACTCTTGCTGAACGACAAGCTGAGAACAAGAGCAAACTTGATAACAACAACCAAGCTCAACAACAACCTCCCAAAAAGCAAGGTGTGGCTATAGTTTATCACGCTTGGGTCTGGTGAAAGACGGAGTAGCTGCTGGAACTTACCGTTGTGCAACAAGTTCAAGTTTCATCATAATGGCCAGTGCATTGTAAAGTGCGTAAACTGCAGGAGAGTTGGTCACTTGACCCGAGACTGTAGGAGTCCTGCTGCTACTAACAATCAGAGAAACCTCACTTGCTATGAATGTGGGAATCAAGGGCATTACATGAGTGATTGCCCGGAGTTAAAGAACCAAAACCATGGAAACCAAGCTGAAGGTACTAGACCACGGGGAATGGTGCATGTCTTAGGAGGAGGAGAAAGCAATCAAGACCTTAACGACATGGAGGATGATATCAATGCTTAGACTCCATTTCTTTAAGAAATTCTCGTTGTATTCTCTCTTAAATTTTCATTGTGTTGTACGAATGATTTCAAATTATCTATCGAATCAATATGTTGTGAAAATTTCATCAAAATTACTTTAATTCTCTACTTATTTATATAAGTCACTCCTACAAATATTATGAAATTATAACATTTTTTGACGAAAATGAGCATCGAATCGTTAACCCTCAAATATACATAACTTAATCACCTATGTATAATTCAGGAAGGACTATGCCCATGCTGAGAGTAGTCACCTTAAAACTTCTTGTCAAGAAACAATTTTCTATTTATATAAAGTTTTGTGTGCGTATTCACAAAAAGAATTTATCGCGAGGAATCAAACTAATAATCATAATAACTGAGTAAAACTCTTACACCACCTTACTATATAAAGTCGACAATTTTTTTTAACCGACACGTTAAACTGAAGGGAACGAATAAGCCCACTAGAAGCCGAGCTGGTGCACAATAAAACATTAAACCAAGTCACTAATCTTGGAACGCTCAATGTTTAAAGCAATTTAAACAGGGAATGGCAAAGAGTACTAAGCATGGTAACGAATATATTCGAAAGACATAAAATAAAAATAAACAAATAGTTTGTTGCACATCCGTTTATTATCGTAGAAATAAGATTACATAAGGAATAAAAGAAAAATACAAGTTTTATTACATCTCCCCTAGCAAATAATATCTATTTCTTCAAGTAGTTCCACACCAATTGCGAGGACAATGATCGGCGACAGATCGCTAGAATAAGGCCAAATACTTGAAAATTTCTTCGTATGGGAGATAGCGAGGAATAAATGGAGTGCTATTCGTGCTCGCATCGCCAAGAGTGTAATGATATGCAACATTTTTTTGAGGATTGGATAAGAGAAAATTTAAGTGAAAGATTTAGTGTTGTGTGGAGAAATGGAGGATAAAAATTTGGTATTTAAAAAGGAGGGGGTGACCGTTGGTTACTGTTTGGTGACGTTGGAGTCACTATTCATTACCGTTGGGGTCGCTGTTCACTTATAAAAAAAATATTTACCCACACCTCTTCATTAACACCATTCCGGAAGGCAACTCAAACTGAATTTCTAGATGAAATTCTTTTAACGAGAGGAGACTATAACACCCCGTGTTTTCAGGTTACTTTTCAACGTCATTTATTTCACTATTTATTTTTAGTCTCATACGCGTTTGCTTTTAATTTATTATCGTTAAGTTAAATCGCGTAAACTAAAAATCAACAATCAACGTAAACGGGCATCAAACAAATTAAAATTTACGTCAAGCAAGCAATATATTATTTTTACAAAAGTAATAATCAACTTTTTATATTTTATTTTTATTGGTTACGCTAAGCTTTACGTTCGCATTTAAATACATTTAGGATACCGAAAGCTCAATATCTTATTATACTCAACCAAATACCCACAATTATACCCAATACTCAAAAATTATAGAAATCTCTTATATACATACACATGTGGCCGGATATATAGAGATAAAACACAAGGAAGATATTTTTGAACTTGCTTTCTAATATACCATGTGCTTATATAACCAAGCAAGCAAACTCCTACCAAATACTTACACACTCCATACATTCTTACACATTTTCCATACATTTCTTACACAATGGTCATTCAAGCCTAACCATGGTTAAGTTATAGTAACCTTAGCTAGTTAAATCTTGCTATAAAAGGCACCATATTTGCAAGTAAACTTTACTTATCATTTCACTAGCCAAAAATAAAATAAAGCCTCATTAAACACCTAGCTCAGGCTCCCTTCCACACATTCTACATTTTTTAATTTTTGATTTTACAAGTAATCCAAGTGTTCAAGATTCATTATTAGACATATCTAAGGTGTATTGGAAGCTTGGTTTAGTGTTTAAAAGGGTTCATCAAGAAAAGTTTAAGGTTAGGGTTTCATTGGAAATTATGGGTTTCCAGTCTTGGAAGCTTAGGTTTTGATTATAAACTAGGGTTTAGAACTTGTTACTCTTCATCATACTTCATCTTAAGGTCATCTAAAAACCCTACTCTCTTTACATTTATGATTTTATGTGTATATAATGTTTATATAGTAAATCACCATCTAGGAAACATATTAACATGTAAAATGGATTTTTACTTTTGATCATGGTTTGATATACTTTTTCATATGCTATATTGATGTTAAGAACATATTGGAATGGAAGTATTAAAGAGAGTCTGATACGAAAGTATGGTTTAATTTATAAAAAGTATATATAAACTAGTTGCTTAAAAATTTACTTATTAAGTTTATAAGTGAAAATGATGTAAGGACTTGTTATCATGGACATTACTTGGACAAATGATGGACTAAAAAACCTAAAATATATGAGACTTGTGTTATAAAGTGTTGTAGAGGACTTGTGGAAAGCTAACTAAGCTAAAAACTTATAAAAACAAGTTTTAAACACATTTTAACTAAAATATTAAAATTTACTGTTTTAATCACGAAAATAAAGTAGTTATTTTAAGTTTTTATAAAATACTACATGTCATGACGATCGTAGACATATAAAGAACTCGAAAATCCGAGCTATAACGAAGAAGATACGCCATTTGCAAGTTTACAATAATAAATACTTTTATAAAAACAAATTACTATTCATTACAGAAACTTTTTTGGAAATATTTTAATTAGATAAAACTTTTAATTACGAAGACGTGCTCGAAAGAATCACTAAAATCGGAGTTAAAACGCATAAGATATGACTTTTACAAGATTACGACGATTAATTTAAAAAAATAGTTTTATAAAATATACATGAATAGTAAAAGTACTGTTCATCAGAGGACTAAAAATATTAAAATGTAATATTTTGATACATCTTCTTAATACGAAACTGTGGACATAAAAACGTATAAAACGGACTTAAAACGAGAAAGATACGCATTATTTTACACTTGTGCACTATTTCCTGACATGAATAGTGTTGGTTCGTTTTTAATAAAAAAAAATTTTAATTACGAAGACTTGCTCGAAAGAATCACAAAAATCGGAGTTAAAATGCATAAGATATGACTTTTGCGAGATTACGACGATTAATTTAAAAAATAGTTTTATAAAAATATACATGAATAGTAAAAGACTGTTCAGCAGAGGACTAAAATATTAAAAAGTAATATTTTGATAATTTCTTATACGAACGTGGAATAAAGAACGTTAAAGGGATTAAAAGAGAAGTTACGCATTATTTTACACACAGTGCAACTATTCCTGACATGAATAGTGTTGGTTCGTTTTTATAAAAACTATTGTGAAGACATTTTATGAATCAATTAATACTATTTATACATGTGTTAAATTTATAAATATTATTTACCAAAGGTGATTGAACTTTAATTTATACGATTATACGAGTACAAATACTGGTTATTATTTATCAAATGCGATTTAAATATTATTTCATAAATACAATTAGATGGTGATGTAGCTTACATAAAATTATATACAGTATTAGTTATTCAAAGTACTTAATACCTATCCGACCTATAATTATTAGGAATTGCATCCGGAAGTTTAGTGACGCATTTTCATTCTGTGATTTTACATTGTTGATTATTCACCAAGGTGAGGTTTATAGCCCCTCTTTCGCTTGTTTTACATTTACTTTACAAATCTCGGGGGAGAATACATGCTTGTTTACATATTCATTTACATTCTCTTCTACATACTTGATTGCATACTTGATTTTGTAACTTAGTTACATGCTTGTTTACATACACATTTACAAAAACTGTTTACATACTCATTGAAACTCTGTTACATAATACTGTTATCACAATTATCATATTCACGGTGAGAATAAAAGGATCTTCTTGTGACCTATCTCTTATTATTCTTTCGCCAACAACACCTGTACGATCCAGAACCGACCCATCTACCTGTTACGCTGTATCAATATGCTGTCTATCATCCAACTGCAAGCTCACGACCAATAAACAACTACAACACATAATCGTATTAACCATGACCCAATCGCGTGATTCACTGTAGACAGCTATCATAAATGAATCTCTAACAAACAGCCCGCCTGTCACCGTGTCTGGCATCTACCACAGAGACCTAATGTGTGTGACTTCACCATAGAGTGACATACACAAATATTCCTATTCTTAGATACCGTATACTGGAGTCCAGATAGCACTAGTCATAGGGGACAGACCCAGCCTCATTTCATATACCTCACTCGCGCCGAGCATCACGGCTGGAATATAGCATACGAGGTATCGTCAAGTGCGACCCTAACCCTAATGTTGGCCGTCATATACACAGCGTTTTGTTCACAACTTCGCGTTGCCAAGCAATTCGCCTACTCCGTAAGTGCTAAGATAGAGAGATGTGAATTCTCGACGTCACGTCTCACGTATCCGAATCTCAATGTTAGCGAGAGTACCACCACCAGAAAGCCGGCGAATAAGCACTCACACGCCTCATCGGTGGTGCCAACGCTCGTTAATAACCTAAGGATGCCTGATGGCCTTTAAGTTCTAGTCACGACTAGCCACGGACAGAATAGCCCCACCCTGTATATAGTCGCTCATCCAAGGATAGATTGCCTGTGCACCTGGCCTCATATAAGGTCTCCAACTACTCTTTAATGCTCGCACACTTACCCACCTAATGGGGAAGGATTGTGCTTGCTTCAAATCACCTACCCTACACAGTACTTCTGACGACGTCTGTAGTAGCACTAATATCTTAAGCGCATACCTCTCTTTGCCTTGCCACTGCTCGATCCCTACTCACCCCCCCCGCGATATACTCACGCATGTGCACTCTCCCCACCCTATGCGGCTATTATACTCTTACAAATCTTTGATCCACACATTTACAATTACAAAAATCGATGAAACCCCTAACAACTTTCTGTGAACTTTTAAGATATTTTACTTATGTGAATTAGATGCTTGACATACATGATGTGCATTGGAGTCTAGACTATACAAGATTACATACATGGGTTTCTATAAACAAATCTTGTTGTATTACTTTCATGATTTTCATTGTGATGTAATATGGGACAAGTGTTATAACAAGTTCAATTTCAATTAAATCAACGAGATTACCTTTCAAACGACTCATTTAGAGGTCGTTCTCTCATAGCTTGTGCAATGTACTTATGAAGTAACGCTCCCGGACATAATTCCGCTATGACCCAATTTGGGGGTGTTACACTGTCCGTTATCCAAGACCGCTGAGTAGCTTGAAGACATCTGTAACTTCAAACAAGAGGGTGACGAAACATTATACAAAGCCTGGGAACGGTATAATGACCTGCTATATAAATGCCCAACTCACGACATCAATAGCCATTAGAAGGTGAACATCTTCTACAATGGTCTGGGCACTATGAACCGCCAATTGCTTGACTAACAGGGGCCAATTCCTGGCATGACACCTGCTCAAGCATTAACGGCCATCCAGACTATGACTGACCACTCCCAAACGTGGCATAATGGTTCATCTAGCAGAAATATAGATAGTAGTAGTAATTATAAAGGAATCGATGCTATTTTAAGCAAACTGGATAGCCTAGGTCGAGATATGAAGAAGCTAAAGGAGAACGTGCATGCTATTCAAGTAGGATGCCAACTTTGCGGAGGAGCTCATCTTGATAAGGAATGTCCTCTCAACGAGGAAGTGAAAAGTATGGAGGAAGTTAAATATGGAGAGTTCGGTAGACCCTTTCCAAACAACAGCGGAAACGACAGTAGATTTAATAAAGGAGTATTGGGATACGACCAACCATCATCAGGTGAGAGGAGGCCAAGCCTGACTGAAATAATCAATAAATATATGGAAGAAGCGGCCAAGAGACCTGCGAAGGAAGACAAATGGTTAAAGAAATTTTACCAAAGCACGGAAACCAACCGTGAGGCTCACGACAAGATTATCCAAGGTCTTGAGACAAAGGTAAGAACCCTAACAAATAAGGTTGAAGGACGAACAAATGGTGGAACGTTCAAAGAATGCAAGGCAATCTTTACTGAAGATGGATCGCCATTATACACTCCTTTCTATTATTCCCCCGAGGAAATTGAATACTTTTCTGCTAACTCAAGATTTTCTGATAACGAAAGACAAGAAACTGACAAATCAGGAATGGAAGAGGCTCTAGCTACACTCAATATTACACCATAGATTAAACAGAACTTTTACCAAAACACGAGAACCAATCGGGAAACTCACGACAAAATTATCCAAGATCTCGAGACGAAAGTAAGAATCTTAACAAATGAGATTGAAGGACGAGCAAACGGTGGAAAGTTCGAAGAAGGCAAGGCAATCTGTACTAAATATGGATCGCTGTTGTACACACCGTTCTATTGTTCCCCTGAGAAAATTGAATACTTTTCTGCTAACTCAGGGTTTTCCGATAACGAAAGACAAGAAACCGACGAATCAAGAATAGCGGAAGCTTTAGCAGCACTCGAGGCCACACTTGAGATTAAAAAAGTACCTCAAAAGGAAAAACAAATGTAAACTATTATGTTGATCCCTATGAGCCGCCCATCCTGTTTCCTAGAGAAATAGAGCATCACGCGGAAGAAGGATTAGTTCACGAAACTATGGAGAGCTTGAAGAAAATGAAGATAAACCGTCCTCTATTAAAAGAAATTTGGCAAACAGAAAACTACGTGAAACCCATGAAGGACTTGGTGGCAAACAAACCTAAGACCAAAGAGGATGAGGAAATTAGAATGAACCCTAGGTGCTCTGCTCTTCTCCAAAATTAGTTACCCCCTAAGGAACAAGATCCAGGAAGTTTCATTCTCCCTTGTTCCATTAGAAGGTTAGATTTTAATAATGCTTTAGCAGATTTAAGAGCTAGCATCAACATCATGCCCCTTTCTATGAATAAACGTTTGGGCATGGGAAAACTCGAACCAATTAACATGGTGATCGAAATGGCTGATAACACCAAATGCACTCCTAAAGGAATAATAGAAAACTTACTCGTAAAAATCAACAAATTCATTTTCCTGGTAGATTTTGTTATTCTTGACATGGTTAAAGACTTTAGGATGGCCATCATTCTAGGAAGACCCTTTCTAGCCACAACCCACGCTAAGGTTGATATCTTTAGAAAGTCCATCTCTCTAGAAGTAGGAAATGAAAAAGTTATATTCAAAATGAGAAGTATTTTTACTACAACAATTTTTGAGTTTGTTCGTGCAATAAGGAGTGAAACATGCCCGGAGGATGATGATTTTAAAAAAATTGATCATGAGATTTTCTTATATGAGTTTGAATCCTGTGAACTTAACCGATTATTGGGTATCGACCCAAATATTTTTTCTTATGACATTGACATACAGGAATCATATGAAGAAATAGTCTATAGGATGACTGAAGTAGTAAAGAAGACACATCTAAAACCTAAAGAAAAAAGGGTGCATTGGTGTGAGGGAATCTTACAAGAAAAAGAGAATGTGCACCAGTATTGGGCATCTTGTGATCCATATAGTGACGTATGTGATGGAGGAGGTTTACCAAATAACAAGGAGAAACGTTATTGGGCAAGCATAAATGACAGTGAACGAGATAATTTAGAATGGGAAGAACTAAGCTTAAATGATTGGATGAAAATAAGGTATGGGAAAGTATTCAAGATGAACAGAGAGAGAATCCTCAAAGATCACTGGAGAGAAAGGTTCGGAGATGAGGAAGATGACATTGAGGAAAACTTAGAAGACCTAGAGGAATATAGAGAAGATAAAGCAAACGCCATAATGGAGGCTATTCATGATAAATTGAATGATGATTGGTTCAAAGATACACGTGAAGACAAGGACGATTTAGAAGGGATAATTGATTACTTAGAGCCAAAATCATACGATGAATTCATTAACCCTGATAATGAAGCCTACAATGAGAGAAAGTGCAGATTGTTGGGAATGGTTTATAGAAAACCATCTCCTATCTTAATCGAAAAAGCCGAGGTTACTAGATATAAAGTTGGCCCAGGGGAAACTTACACAAAGGTAAAAGTATTAGAAATTGATGAAATGCCAAAACCTAGGGACAACGTGGCCGCTATAAGGGCGGAATTAATGGATGAAATCAGAGCGGACAGAAACACCAAAGGAAAGACGTAGCCTCGTCTTGAGTCTAACTTAAAGACTCGTTAAAAAAACAAAAGTGCTTGCCGGGAGACAACCCGTCTTTTATTAATGAATTTCATTTAGGGTTAGGCATTTAGTTTGTTTTGTACGTTTCTCACTTTATTTTGCAGGTTCTCTCAGCTAGGAAGAATAATTCGAGATCACACCAACCCGTAATCATGTGGTAAAAATGTTCTGTTCGGGCTTAACCACACCAGTTACGCCATAACAGACTTAGTTACGACGTAACCCTTTGCATGGTTACGTCGTAACTAGTTAAAAACTATATTTTGCAAAATATTTTCCACATGATTGCGGCGTAACCAAATTCTTGATTACGCCGTAATCCTATTTTGAAAACCTAAATTTAGTTCAAATTTTTTACAAACCTTGTATAATTAAATACTTTGTGGGTGTGTTCTCTGGAAACCCTCATGAGACGTCACTCGTTCACTTGGGCCACCAAGTGGTTTAAAAGGCTTGTTGCATACGCTAAATGCAACCGTGATTCCTACGAAAGTGAGTTAGGTTTTCTTGTATTATTATATTTTGAACGTTTAATGCTTTTAGTTTGTCTAGTGATTTCAAGGGATACGAGGTTGCTCAGGATACAAGGGTCAAGAGATGGTCTTTTGCCATTATCATTTGAAGCATAAAGCAATGCTCAAGGGAGTCTTTTGTTCTAATTCTACTCTTATTCTTTAAATTTCATTTCCTTAAATGTACAACAGGGACATTGTACAAACTAAGTGGGGAGATGGGAGTAGAATTACCACTTGACCTATATTTGCCTTTGATTTTCTTGTTTTCTTTGAAAATTTGTGCCAATTTTAAAAATTTTAACATGTTTTTTCTAATTAACCTAGAATGAATATTTGTCAAGCGCACTATTACCCTTTAATTCAATTGGTGAGGTTTAGCCTAATGATTCTATTTTCATCTATTATACAAAAATCCACCAAAAATATGAGTGTGCTGGTAGTATTATAGACTTTAGAACTTGGCATGTACATCATTTCGAGACCTAATTGATTAGCGGGAATAGACAGTTTAAGAAGGCAACATCTTAGGAATTCACCCAAACAGCCTATATGTGTGTGTTTATCGACTTGTTACACTGACTTGTCGACCTCCCGCGTAAAACCCTTTGTTGCACTCATTTTTAGTGCAAGATACCCCTAGATCACCTTGTCGAGCCAATCCTAGTTTAAACCGTTTATGTTTATGTATCGTTACACCATTTGGCCTTAGCCAACCTTGTAGTCTAAATTTTCTTTGTGTTGAAATCTCTGGCTACTTAAGTCCATGGTTCGAGGAAATGGATTCGGAAATTTTATACGTTCATAGAAGACCTATCATTACTGATCTATAAAGACCCCCTTATCATCACTTTCAATATTGTTCATCTCAAGTGGGGGGATATGTGTATTGTATCATATGCTGTAGGGGCAATAATAAAAAGATATAAATCTCTGTAGCATATACATGTTGGTTACGTGTTATAAAAACCAACAATGTGCTCAAAATTATAAAGATGGTGCAACTATAAGCCACCTGTATGCTAAAAATGTAAAGATGATGCAACTATAAGCCATCTGTATGTTTGTAAAGAATGAAGATAGTAGCCCATTATTGAAGATCAGATTTTCAGACTTGGATACTTGGGCTTATG
Organism: Tanacetum coccineum; assembly: GCA_026074375.1. Classification (NCBI taxonomy): domain Eukaryota; kingdom Viridiplantae; phylum Streptophyta; class Magnoliopsida; order Asterales; family Asteraceae; genus Tanacetum; species Tanacetum coccineum. The sequence goes on along the minus strand of BQNB010062274.1, from coordinate 18,376 downwards.
GATGGATGGTATCCGGTTATGACAACTTTAGAATATTTTAGACTATTTGTTTTGTGTATTTTACTTAACACCAATTAATGTGTATCCCATGTCTTATCCTACCCTATATCATTCTCCAATCTAACCTTTGGTTTTGCTCGAATGAGGGAGTGAGCAATCATACATATCTCATCCATCGTTACAGATGTGTATGTGTGGTTATGTCGCCCTTGTTGGTGTAACGCTTTTGGTACATTTAAAGAATTATTCACCCTGATAAACCTATGTGTTACCCTTGTTTCCTTTAAGAGCTATTTAGATCCTAATTCTAGTTGGTGGAGATTTTTGTACTTTCCAAGACTATGATAGAATACATGCTATGACAGTGCAGTTGAGTGATCACTTTAAAAAATGAAACACTTAGACTAGAATGAGAGTTGAGTGATTTTAATCCCCTTTTTAGTGAGGTGTTCGGCTTTGATGTTTCTAGCATAAGTAAATTATAAATTTATTTCTCTGAGTTAAATTAGGGAAATCTTTTTATAAATTATTCTAACAGTTCTACTTGAGGGCAAGTAGAAGTCAAGTGGGGGGATATTTGATAATATCAAACAGTTAATACTTTTTAGTATCAAATTCCTTATGAAAATACTTGTAATTATGTTATAAATATCTAAAAACAATACTTAATCACTTATATTTAGTTTTCAAGAAAAACACGAGCATTGGAGCAAAAGACATGGGATTTAGACGTGGAAATCAAGCAAAGAAGTTAACTCAAGGCCAGTAAAAACCTAAATTCTAAAATTTTAACCCTACAAATGCAAATTTAATTTTTAAATGACCTAAATGATTAATAAAAATTTTAGAAAAAAGAATTATATTTTTTTGACTTTTATTTTATTAATTATGAATTAAAAACAGTTTTAATCTAAAAATATTATAAAAAATATTAAAATAACTTGGAAAAATCTGAAAAATAACTAATCTAATCCTAGGAACAATAAAATGGGGCAAACAGCTTATGGGAATAAGCTGTAAATAAGCTAAAAAGGGCTGAAAGCTTAAATGGCCAAAAGGGGGTTAAAAAATGTGGCAAAGTCCAAACGAAAAAGACCCCAGGACAGTTGGTGATGAGTGTGTGTGCTACGTATGTTGGTGTGTGAAGGGGAGGTCACAGGTTTGACCCCTCTGACCTCTCTTTTTACAAGCCATTTTTTTTTGAAAACTTTTTTTTTGAAAATCTTAAAAAACAACTGAAAATAAGCACTTTTTAAAACTACAACTTTTTATGAAAACTGGAAATAAGCACAGAAAAAGCAAATTAGATCACAGTTAAGCTAAAACTTTAAATTTTTTTGAACTAAAACCAAATTAAGCAAAAAGCTCACAAAAGCCAAAACAAGAACTAAATAAGCTAAGACTAACTTAAAACTAACCTAAATAAGCAAGTTACAACTGAAATAAGTAAATGGAATAAGCAGAAAAGTTAGAAAAATAAGTAAGGAGTTTGAGATTTTGCACAGACCACAAGCCACCTAGGCTTTTGCAGCCCACAAATAAGCTCCTTAAATGAGTTTTTCAGAACTTAAAAGTTGAGAACAGATGAAGCTAGTATGGCAATGAGCTTATGCTTAAAAATTCAAGACTTGAATTTAATTAAGACTAAGTTAATAATGATCCTAAAAACTGACCCATTGCTTGGAAAACAAAATTGTTTTGACCCATTTGCTATAAAATCAATAAAATAGTTCTAAAACCCTTTTGACCAAATACTTATCAAGAAATATGATGCATTTAGAACTTGTAAAACAAACTTTGATAACTTGAATCATAAAATCAAAAGAAAAGAAATACTTGGAACAAAAACTTCACAGTAATGAACTCTTAAGTAGAAAACTTTGATATTAACCCAAAACTACTTTTAAAATTGAACTAAAATAATCCAAAACAGCTTTTAGACTAAACTAAATCAAAACTTATAAACCACAAGTGCTCAAACAGTATTAACCATAAGGTTAATACTGCTAGCCAAACACCCCTTTAAAATCTTAAAACTAAATTTAAGCTTCAAAAACTGAAATCTAAATAACAAAAGGCTAAGACCAGATAATCATTAAAACATTTAAGTAAGATTAAGCATTTTTGAACCATAAATAAGCACTAGAAATAAGCAAAATCAAATAAGCAATTTAAAGCACATATGTGACAGATTTTATGAAATCATGATCCAAAGACATATAGGCTATATCATTAACATAAAAAGCATTCAATAAGCATAACAAACAATAATAAGCAAAGAAAAGCAGAAATAAGCAATGATATAAGCAGTAAATAAGCTGAAACAGAAATGAGCTTAAAAAGTGAAAATGAGAACTTACAATAGTCCTTAGCTTTTGGTTAAGAACTTAAACATCTAAAACACTTCTAAACTATCCTAATGCTTCTCATCAAGCTCTAAACTATGTCCATCCAAGATTTACCATGCTCCAATGATTTGGCAGATTTGCCAAAGTTTTTGATTTTTTTAATGAAAAGACCTAAACTCTATAAACAGCTTATATTTGAGTAAATATAAGCTTGTAAGAGCTTATAAAACTTTGAAACAACAATGGAACATAAAGTTGTAAAAACAGAATTTTAGAACATAAACTCAAACTTTCATTAACTTTGGAAACAGAATACAATACTTGAAATTTAAAGGACAATAAGCTTAAAACATTAAGTAAAATGCTGAAAAGTAAACTGAAAATTAAATTCTACACTACTCCTCCATTACATTTCTTTTTTCAAACTGAAAAATAAGCCTCTATAAATAGGCTGACTAACAAGCACAATTTTGCTTCTTGTGTTAGTTGTGTGAGAGGGTCCAAAGTCTTCATCCTAGCCCTTCATCTTTTTTTGGCCCCAAGTCTTGCATCACAGCCATTGATTCCTTGTCTTCTACCATTGACGAATGAGGATTTAGGGGATTGCCAACATGGTTTTGTTGTGTTATGGGGTGGGGTTTGATGGGAGAGTGATAGGTTTGGCAGGTTTTGGGTATATGGGGAAAGAGATGGGTGAATAGTGGATTAGGCGGGAAATGTTTGTTTTGGTTTGTTTAATTGGGGTAACGGGGTAATGGTGTTAGGGGTTTAAGGACTAGCAAGGTTAGTCCTTTAGGACTGACGGTGAAAACCTCCAGGGACCTACGGTGTAAAGGGTTTAAATGTTGTAATGTTAAGTGTTGTAATGGGCTTAGGATTGGTTTTGGGCCGAATTTAAAATATGGTTTTGACTTTGGGCTTTTTAAGTCTTATAAGACTTGATGTAAAGGCTTAATGGGTTGACCCGTTATAAGGTTGGGTCGTGTGATGATTTTGGGCTGTTTTAAGTTATAAGGGCAATGAGCCATTACAACTTATATATTGATCTTTAATAATTCTTAATGGGGCTGACCCGACCCATTAGATGGGTGCGGGTGGGCCCATTAAGTATTTCTTCGGTTTCGGCTCCGTCTTTGACTTGTTGACTTTTGAGTTTGACTTTTGACTTTTTCACGCTCTTTCTATTCCCATGCTCGGTTTTGTCGGTTTTGGCTTCGTTTTTGTCCTTTAGTGAATATTCGATACCTGCACAGTGTATAAAGCAAAACAAGCATATTTTTGGCATTTTATTTATGTTTCTGGTCATTTAAGGTCGTTTTATTAGGTAAAAAGTATGTGTAATTAAGCACATACCAAAATCCCCCATACTAAGATATTGTCGTGTCCTCACGCAATGCCATAAGTAAACACTTTAGAAAACCAAGAATCTCAATCCCCCTTGACTAATTACCTCGAAATTAGTGTTCATCAAAGGGAATTAAAGACTCATTAGTTTTGAAAAGCCCCGTTTTGACTATTTTTAAATATTTACACTTATTACCACACATATTTTTGTATTTTTCATTTTTTTCATTTTTTTATACTTTTCTTTTTAGCAACTAACTAACATGTTTGGACTTTCATTATTTTTATAATTTTTAGGGTCATAGAACAAGACGCACTTTAATCCTAAAATGCCCAAAAAAGATAAATTCATCGTTCCTGACTTTTCACTTGTCCCAAACCAGGATCAAAAACGAAATCACCGTTAAATACAAGTTAAGATGCTAACAGTACTCATACTTGTAACTTGTGAAACTTTTCACTCCCAACAATTATTATATAGTAGGTGAATGTGCTTATTTCTAATTTCAACCATGAATCAACGTTTTCACGTTCCACCCAAGAACTATGATTTTGAAGGCAATATCATTCCAAGTAGCGACTTTCTTCTTGGCACATCCCAGCCGAGACCGGCTTAGGTGACCAGGCTTTTGACACCCCACAGAGAATAGTATCGGAACTCACGGACCTTTGGTTTCTAAAACTCTTAGGCTTCCCGTTAAATAAACAATTCATTTAGAAAAACCACAACTTAAAATGAAATAGTCTTAGTTCAAAAGCATATTTAAATTTAAGAAAAAGAGATTTTCCCTATATTTATTAAATCACACTTAACATTAATATAATTATACTTATACCTTTTAAACAAAGGAAATTCTCGACCTTTTTGAAGGTTGCAACATCGGTTGTAAGCCGGCAAGATGCAACAAACTTTTATCAGTCTCGGATTATTATTCTTACTATGGGCCTTATTTAGAAGGCTGCAACATCGGTTGTGAGCCGGCAAGATGCAACAAACTTTTATCAGCCCACAATTTTTATTATTATTGTTGTTACCTATTTTTTTTACACTTTAACTTATCACGAAATATAGAGAAAATTTCTTTTTAGAAAATTTAAGTATAAATTTGAACTAAGACTAAATAAATTTCAAATTCAAAAATTGTTGATTTAAGTTTAATTTTTGAAAAGAGCACGCATTATTAGTCCGGTTAGAAGCTTATGGGAGAGAAAACCACAAACTACACTTATGAGCTCTTAAGATTTCCAACTAATCCTTGTTTAGCATCTAACTCATAATTAACTCTATCATTTCTCGTTCTTCGCAAATTTAAAATCTTTAATAAAAAGATCCGCGAATGCTTAGTCTAAAAGTTAAGGAGCAAGCTAGAGCTCAACACGCTCGATCGAGTCAAAATTTATTCTTATTCTACCCAGCAGGAAAGTCAACATTGTGATAAAACACTTATTTTATTTTTGAAATTTTTTAAATTTTTTCATTTTTTTGGTATTTTGGTGGTAAAAATGGGATTACGTGAAAACAACGACTGCAGGCACAATCAAATCGATAGATCCCCCCATACTAGAGTTGAACATTGTCCTCAATGTTTTAAGAAAGGTCTCTACGTAAATCCTAAGCCGTTTATTAAGTATGCTCAAAGATAAACGTTAGTCGATAAGATTGGATATTGGATTCCCATAATTATGCAAAGGATTGAAGCTCGAGTGAACGAAGGACAAAACCACGAGCACGAGAGGCTTCATAATCCGGGGCAATCCTGGACATACAACAAAAACCACAAAACACGAGAAAGGAAGAGGCGAGCCTCCTCACATCACACTTATTCATTACTACTATTATAATTAACATGGGGGGGGGGGGGGTGGGTTTTGTTTTTTTTTAAGGGTGTTTAGGATAAGCATGGGTTGCCACCCACGAAGCGCTTGTTTAAGGTCACTAAGCTTGACCCGTCCCCCGAATTGAGTTGTTCATGGGGGATAAAAATGGAGACATGGAACATCCAAAACACGGATGTCCTCTCCATAAGAGCAAGGAAAAATCTCCATCGGGATTTCAAAAATATTAATGACTTTGAAAGCTTTAGAGTCCCGATGAGATAACTCCGGTAGCAGCGAATGAACTCCTTTAGAAATGAGAATCCCGGGGTTGAAAATTTTTTCCTCATTATAGGATGAAAACGAGAGTAAAGTTTCGGAACCGGGAATTTCTATGTGGAAAGGAAGTTCATGATCAGAAAGAGGAGGATAATAATCCTCAAGAATTAAAGAAGCATTAGATGAGGATATCTTCTTTACATTCGTATCCGGTGTTACTCGATTGGTGACTTCATAAAGGTTCTCATGAATGAGTATACCTGCATTGAATACTTTGTCCTCGTTATCGGTTGAAGTCAAAGTATCAACCTCAGAAAAATCCCCATAGAGAACCGGGTCACACTCGAGGAAATGAGGAAGGAAACTACTTGATCCAGTGGAATCAAGTTCATCAACCAAGAGTTTAGAAACTTTGATTTTATTTTCCTTGGAGTCAAATGGATCATCATAAAATATTTTTCCCCATTCATCATTATCGGTCTTGAGATCAAAAAGATCATCATCATATCTTGGGTGAGATGAATAATCAAGAGTATGTTCATCGATGAACATCTCAGGAATGGTATAAATATGATCGTTATTAAGAGAATATAATGGATTACTGTTAATCAAATATTCGATCTCTCTAATAACGTCTTCTGGAGCCATGTCATCATTTTCCAGTGGAAATGACTCAATAAGAGCGAGTTCATCGGCGAACTCCTCAAGAGAATAATCACTAAACTCAGAAGTTGTAAGACTAGGAGAAGAAGAAGTGGTACTGCCACTTAATGGATTGACATTAGGAGAGGGAGGGAGATCCTTGGTAGAATCAAGATTTAGCTTCCGACTGGGTCAAAGATATCATCTTTAACTTCCGATAAAGTTAAATCAGAAGTGAGTGTGTCGGGTTCCGATGAAAAAGTGGGATTGCCACTCAGATGATTTGTTATTTTTTCTATTTTCGCACAATGTCTTCAGATAATCTTCGTATGAAATATTATTTTTTTGGTATTTTGGTGGTAAAAACAGGATTACGTAAAAACAACGGCTGTAGGCATAATCAAATCGAAAGACCCCCCTATACTAGAATTGAACATTGTCCTCAATGTTTTAAGAAGGGTCTCTACATAAATCTAAAGCTGTTTATTAAGTATGCTCAAAGATAAACGTTAGTCGATAAGATTAGGATATTGGATTCCCATAATCTTGCTAAGGATTGAAGCTCGAGTGATCTAATGACAAAACCACGAGCACGAAAGGCTTCATTATCCTAGGCAATCCTGGACAAACATCACAAACCATAAAACACGAGAAACGAAGAGGCGAGCCTCCTCACAACACACTTATTCATTACTACTATTATAATTATATTAGGATAAGCATGGATTGCCACACACGAAGCGCTTATTTTTGTTAATCGAGTCTTGAGCCTGACTCGATCCCCCATACTTGTGTTGGTCAAGGAGGATAGAAATGGAGAAACGGAACATCCAAGATAGGAATGTCCTCTCTAGAAATCATCAGCGGGCTTTCAGAAAAATCAGAAATGATCTTTGAAGGATTAAAGCCCCGATGAGATAAGAGATGAGGAGATTTTTCCTTATTTGAAGAAAGACTACCAGGATTGAAAACTTTTTCCTCATTTTCGGATGAAAATGGGAGCAAAGTGTCAAAAACTAGATAAAGAGGATCACGGATGAATGAGATAGAAAATTCATTCGGTGATAGAAATCTCATGGATTGGACTTCAATGAATATCCCTGGATTAAAAATTTTGTTTCTAGTTCCGGAAGGAAAAGAAACTACAAGATCGGGCTCGAGGGAATCATCAAAAGGAGCAAAGTCCGAATCCAAATAAAGGGTGGGATGGTTGGGCAACACATTAGACACATGAGGTTCTCCCAAAATATCTTCCATAACAACGCTAGTCAACTCGCCCTGATCGGGCTCAGTCTCAAAGAGAAACGAATCATACTCGGGAAGAGAGTTATCAGCATGAGTAGTGGTACTGCCACTACTCGTCTCTTCCGTATGATAGCTAAAAGTCTCGAATTCGGGTAAAGAAATATCCGAATAAGAGAGAGAAGTATCAGACTTCTTAAAGAAAGAGTCACAATCCTCAACGGGAATAAGAAATGGGGAAGGAGACTTGAGCATACAGTCAGGAGTGGGGTTGTTAGTCAAAGATTCGATCTTAGCAATAAGAAGATAGATATTCAATAATTTCTCACGAAGTATATCGTCCTTCACCTCCTCTAAGCTGACAAGCTCAGAATCGGGAGGTGATGCCTCAACATAATCGATGTCCTCACTGTAAAGAGGATCGCCATCACTCTAAGCATAATCATCGTATAACAATTGCTCAATGAGACGAATATCTTCTTTTGGATCAAAATCAGCTTCATGAATTCCTGAGGGAATTGGATTGATAAGAGCGAGTTCACCGGCGAACTCCTCGAGAAGAGAGTCAATCTTAGGAGAATAAACAATCGAAGTATCTCGATTAAGCAAAGATTCTAGAAGATGATACTCGGCATAGAAGTGATTTTTATCACAAAAAGGTACATCACACATATTGTCGAAAATACCCTCGGACTCACTTGGGATTGGGACAAGGTCCTCAACACTAGACTTTACTACTTCGTCCGATTCTGTTTCCGGAATAGTGTCAAGATGCTCGTCCTCCATACTTAGAGAGTTATCGGGCTCCTCGGTTGATAAGTCGGGTGTGATAGCATTAGACAAATTTTTTAAATATTCCTTATACTGAATAGTATACTCATCATCATCGTCGTCAAAAATAGGAAACTTCCAATATGGAGTAAAAGCTGCTCGCTCCTCCTGTTTTTTTTGAACTGCCTGCTCATGTTGTTGAATCACTATTTCCACAGCGGATTGCATCGTAGTTATCAATTATTGAGCGTGTTTTATAAAACATTCTTGGATACTTTCCTCGGGAGGTTGAAAACTGACGGGATACTGCGGGGGTTGAAATTGGTCAAAATTAGAAGAATTAGAATTATAGAAATTTTGATTCATTGGTTGACACTGAAAACTCATATGAGGTCCCCCGCAGTTTTCACAATAAGGCTCATCAAAAATCAATTAATCACATTGAAAAGTCTCATGAGGACCCCCACAACGGGTACAACAAAGATATTATGGAAGACTTGGTGAAGTTTGTGGAAAATTATCAAAGTTTTGATTGAAACACGGGTCCTGATTGTAGATAAACGGGACTTGAGGTGGACAATTGTAACCATAATGAGCATCGTTTCCATAAAACTCACAAGAATACGTCTCGTACTGGGGCTGGTTATACGAAGACATGTCAAAGAATTAAACAAATAAGAGGGTAAAGAAGATAAGAATTAAACGAATAAGAGGATAGAGAAGATTATTTATAGCAAAATACATAAGAAAGAAAAATATTTTTGGTAATCGATAATCGAACAAGTGTACGGTAGCTCTCTAGAAAACGCACAAAGAAGCGGAGGAGCGGGTAAGCATGAAGTGTTTTAAAAACCTTCTCCTTTCAGGTCGAATTTCGTAGGATCGACCCTCCTTATACCTCTCTTATAGTTTGTAATCTAAAGGTGAGCCGAAATCACAGGTGACACAACGGTTGATTTTGTTTTTTTTTCATTTTTTTGGGTATTTTTGATTACTTGAAAATATTCACAAATGAAAGCGATAACTTCACGGGGAAGGGTCTTCAAACACTAATCTTCAAACGTAACACGATAATCGTAACACACCTCCCCGGCAGCGGCGCCAAAAATTGATTCGAGTTTTTAGCTATACATATAATATATAAGTAATATATATATATATAACTAATTATCAATCAATAATAAGAGATAAGAATTTTGTGAGGCTTTAAGAAGGAAATTACTTTTATCCAAAGCAAAATCCAAAAAAACCTTCCCAGGTCGTTTCCCGACGAGGCGTGAATTGAAAATCGAGTTTAAGTTCGTGATCGCGTGTTTGAATGGTTTAAAGATTTTGATTTGGTTTCCTATTTCTACAAATATAATGCAAAAAAACAAATAAGGGAAAACTAAAAACTAAAGCAATTAAGGATAAAACACGAAAAACGTTAACGGGAATTAAAAACGCGACTTAAAAACCTAAAACATCAAATTTTAACCCTACAAATGAAAATTTAATTTTTATAAATCCTAAATGATAAAAGAAAATTTTAGCTTTTAGAAATGATTTTGCTTTTAAACAAAGCAAAATCCCAAAAAACCTTCCCTGGTCGTTCGACGAGGCGAAGTGAATTGAGAATCGTGTGATCTAAGTCGTTGATCGCGTGTTTGAATGATTCAAATATTTATGATTTGGATTGCATTTAATAATGCAAACATAAAAAACAAGTTAAAGCAAGTTTAAAAAAGTAAACAATTAAAGCATTTAAAATACTAATGCAAGGAAAAACGATAACGAGAATTTATAAAACGCGGACTTTTAAGCAATATTTCAAATTTAACCCTAAAACCTCAAATTTAATTTTTTTTTAATTCTAAATAGGACTCAAAAATAATTTTAGAAAAATGAATGTATTTTTTTTGACTTTGATTTTATTTATTATGAATTAAAAACAGATTTAATCTAAATTAAATATAAAAAATAGTAAACAAATTTGTAAAATGTTGGAAAAATTACAGAAAGCATATAAAACTATAACTAATCTAGGAAAAATAAGATCTAGCAAAAAGCATTTCAGATAAGCAGTTAAATAAGCCCAAACAGCTTATAAGCTAAAACTGTAAAAACACTATAAGTATTTAATAACACAACACTAAACAAAAAAAAGTCCCCAGGGTAGTTGGTGAGTGTGTGGTGTGTTAAAGAACTTGGTGAGTTGGGTCGAGGTCAGGGGTTCGAGCCTAGCTCACCCTTGACTTCCCTAATTCCTAAGTTTTTTATTTGCTAAAACTTTTTTTCGCACACTAAAACTTAAGTTGTAAATAAGCACTTTTAATAAAACAAGATTTTCAGAAAAGCAACAAATAAGCTAGAAAAGCAGATGCAAATAAGCAGAATCACAAAGACTTAACACTTTATATTCAAAACTTAAAACTTTCAAATAAGCTCAAATAAGCTTAACTTAAACATGTCTAATAAGCAAATGCAGACCATAATAAGCACAAGGGAAAAAACAAATAATCTCAGAATTTAAATTAAGCAATTACATGGCAACTTATGTAATAACTAACAGGTTGAGAGGCTACTTTCTAAACAGATTTTAAAGGGCTTAATGTAAAAGCTAATGTTTGAAAAGTGAAAATAACTTAAGTTTAAGCTACTGAGAATGAGAGAAAACAAGAAATAAGCAATTTGGTTAACTAAATAAGCTAGAAAAAGCACTTAAACATGGCTGCAAACACAGAAAAGCAAAAATTTTGGTTTTAAAGTTTAAGACAAATGCTAACCTATGCAGACTTAAATTTAACCAAACAAATAAGCTCAAAACTTCAAATAAGCTCAGATTAAGACAACTTAAGACTGAAAACAGCAATGACATCAATGTTAAACCTTAAAAACAGATTACACTACTTCAAATCTCAGATTAAAAAAAACAAGCTTTTTAAAGACTAAGACACAAGAAAATGAATGACAGATTTAGGCTAAATCATAGATAACAAATGCAGGAACACAAATACATCCTAATGCATCATAGCACATCAAAGGAACATGAAACTATGAACTTATATCAATCTTAAAAGCAATGATCAAAGTATAAGCCAGTTCTAGCAAACAAAGGACACTACAAAGACTTAAACTATCACTTGCTTAACATTAAACTTTAACTATCCATTAAAAACAGATCCTTAAACTCAAATGAGTTAATCAAAACTTGGTTTGAAAACAAAAATTACACCCAACCAGTATAAATTTAGTTAATACTGTTAAGCCAAACATCCCTTAAAAACCTAAATTTGCATTTTTAACTTATAAAACACAGATTTAAGCTTAAATTTTGAAAGACCAAATTATGACTAAGTATAATAAGGAAAAACAAGCATAAATCATCTTTCAATAAGCACTTGATATAAGCAACAAGAATAAGCAGTCTAAGAGCTAAATAAGATAGATTATGAGAAAACTTGAACAAATGATATCTAAAGCCATAAACTACACATGATAAGCACTAGCTAGCATAACTAAACATAAATAAGCCATAAGCAACAGTAAATAAGCAAAAAAAAAAGCAAAAAAATAAGTAGATAATAATAAGCACAAAGGAATAAGCTAAAAATGATTTTAAAGTAGTTGTAGAAGGATGAGAGATAACCAACATTAATTTGAATGATCCTAAAGCTCTAGGACTACAGCTTATTGTCCATAAGTTGTAGCCAAACCCATAAGCTCTTCCATTGCTAGCTTATCATCCAAAAAGCTCAAAATAAGAATTTTGCTTAATGAAACAGTAAAAACTCACAAGCTATGTGGATAAGTTATTGATTATAACATGGTTATTATAAGTTACAGAGCATTATAAAATAACTTGTGAACAAAAATAAGCTTAAATGCATAAAACTTTAAAAGAGACAGATTTGCATAAACCTAAAAACTTAAATTTTCATTAACTTAATAAGAGTTCAAGGTTTTTTTAAAAGTACAATAAGCTAAAAAGTAATATATGCTGAAAGAAAAACTAGATGCCTCAAGGGCTTACAAAGGTCCTATATATAGATGAATGAGAAGGTCTTGGGGTCTTCTTCTTGTGTTTCTTCTATGAGAGAAACAAGAGGTGTGTTTCTTGTGTGAGGTAAGTCAAAATCTCATCATAGCCATCAAAATTTCTTGCTCACCAAGCCTAGTGATCTTAGCCATTGATTTTGTATCTTCTTCCTTTGACGAATGGGGTTTGAGAGGATTGCCAAGGTGGATTTAGATGCTTATGAAGTGGGGTTAAGGGGTTTTGTTTGTTGGAGCTGGGGTCGAGGTGGGAAAGTGACAGGGATGATGAATAGTGACCTAGCGGGAAAATAGTTTTATTAATTTGGGGATAATGGGCGTTTGCCCTGTTTCTATTAAGTATTTGCACCGTTAGTCCTTTTGGACTAACAACGTTAGTCCTTGAGGACTAACGATGTAAAAGTGAAAGGGATGTATTGTTTGGACTTGGTTAATGGCTGTTAAGTCATTAGGCTTGGCAGATTTGGGCCAGATTTGGTTTTGGGCCCAAGAATGTTTAAGGCTTATTAAGCCTTGGTATGAATACCTTAATGGGCTGACCTGGCCTATTAGATGGGTACGGTTTGGCCCATTAAGTATTTCTTCGGTTTCGGCTTCGTCTGTGTTGACTTTGACTTTGACTTTTGTTGACTTTGACTTTGACTTTTTGCGCTCTTTCCATTCCCGTGCTCGGTTTTGTCGGTTTTGGCTTCATTTTTTTCCTTTAGTGAATATCTGCTACCTGCACATCATAAATAGCAAAACACACATATATTTGGTATTTTATGTCCATTTTTTGTCATTTAGGCTCTTTTTTATAGGTAAAAGGTATGTGTAATTAAGCACATACCAAAATCCACCATACTAAGATATTGTCGTGTCCTCACGCAATGCCATAAGTAAACACTTTAGAAAACCAAGAATCTCAATCCCCCTCGACTAATTACCTCGAAAAGTAGCTAAGTGTTCATCGAAGGGAATTAAAAAAAAGTCATTAGCTTTGAAAAGCCCCGTTTTGACCATTTTTAAATATTTATACTTATTACCACACATATTTTTGTATTTTTTTTCCTTTTTCTCATTTTTTTTACTTTTCTTTTTAACCAACTAGAATGTCCGGACTTTCGTTATTTTCATAACCTTTAGGGTCATAGAACAAAACGCACTTTAATCCTAAAATGCCCAAAAGGATAAATTCATCGTTCTCGACTTTTCACCCGTCCCAAACTAAGCTTAAAAACGAAATCACCATTACATACAAGCTAAGATGCTAACACTACTCAAACTTGTACCTTGTGAACCTTTCACTCCTGACAATTATTATATCTTAGGTGAATGTGCTTATTTCGAATTTCAACCATAGATTAAACGTTTTGCAAAATTTCTATGCTTCACGTTCCACCCAAAAGTAATGAGTTTGAAGGCGAGATCATCCCATGTAGCGACTTTCATCTCGGCACATCCCAACCTTGCGGCTAAGTGACCAGGCTTTTGACACCCCACAGAGACTAGTATCGGGACTCACAGACCTTCGGTTTCAACACCCTTGGATTTCCCGTCCTTGGATTTCCCGTTTATACATAAAATCACAACTTAAAACGAAATAGTCTTAGTTCAAAAGCATATTTAAATTTAAGAAAAGAGATTTTCATTATATTTATTAGATCACATTTATTACACTTATTATAAATATACATCCTTTAAACTAAGGAAATCTTCGACCTTTTAGAACGGCTTTGTGAACAATCGTTGTGTGAGCAGGCCAGGGCAAGAATGCAGCAAAAAACTTTTATCAGTCTCGGATAATTACTATGTGCCTTATTTAGAAGACTGCAACATCGGTTGTGAGCCGGCAAGATGCAGTAAACTTTTATTAGCCCACAGTTTTTATTATTATTATTACCTCATTTTTCTTTTCTTTTTTTTAACACTTTATATTACCATGATATAGAGAAAATTTCTTTTTAGAAAATTTAAGTATAAATTTGAACTGAGACTAAAATTATTGATATCGACCATACTTCAAAAATCGTTGATATAAGTTTAATTTTCAAAGAGAGCACGTATTATTAGTACGGTTGGAAGCTTATGGGAGAGAAAAGCCACAAACTACACTTATGAGCTCTTAAGATTTCCAACTAATCCTTGTTTAGCATCTAACTCATAATTAACTCTATCATTTCTCGTTAAATGCAAATTTAAAATCTATAATAAAAAGATCCGCGAATGCTTAGTCTAAAAGTTAAGGGACAAGCTAGAGCTCAAAACGCTCGATCGAGTCAAAATTTATTCTTATTCTACCCAGCAGAAAAGTCAACATTGTGATAAAAACACTTATTTTATTTTTGAAAATTTTTAAATTTTTTTCATTTTTTTTGGGTATTTTGGTGGTAAAAACGGGATTACGTGAAAACAACGACTGCAGGTGATCGTTGAAAATAATATACGTACTAATATCCGAAGTATAGAAAATTCCAAAACTACCCTTGAGGACAAAGGTAGTAGGAAAAATCTTACAAAAATACTACACGATTTAACTGGTAAGTGATTACCGGGTCGTTTTCCCAAAGATTTATTAAATTGAGACCTCGTTTGTTATTTGGACAATGACTTGAATTGGTTCGAAGAAGATTCGTTTTCTAAAATCCTAATAGGGAACAAATAAAGAGACAATTAAACTTAACTACAATAACGGGAAATTAAAGTTTAACTAAAAATGCAATTCGGGAATCCTAAACGGGACCTAAAAACCCTAAATTATCAAAATTAAGCCTAAAATGATCTTTTTGGTTTTTATAAGACTTAATTGACTAAAAAGCTAAAACAAAGAAAACTAGACTAAAAACGAAGGTGTTTAGGGCTTAAAAAACTCAAAAAATGTGAACGGGATCCAATCCCGTTCTTTAAAAATCAAAATTTTGCAATTTAAACCCTACGAAAGTAAATCTAATTTTCCTAGGTTCTAAATGTTAAAAGAAAATTTTCTAAAAAAGAATTATATTTTTTTGACTTTTTTATAATTTTTTATGAATTAAAAACAATTTTAAGGAAAATTAAATATAAAAAATACTAAACCTTTTATAAAAATTCTGAAAAAAATTATGAAAAGTAGCTTGAATAGTGTAGAATCTAAGAAAAATAAGCTCGTGAGAACAGCTTATCGAATAAGCTGTGAAATAAGCCAAAACAGGCTTATAAGCTTAATGGGCTAGAAAGGTAGTAAAAGAATAATAAGTGCAATGAATGACGGATGAGCTAATGTAGCACAATGGTTGAGTGTGTTGGGTTAAAACACTTGGTTGATGGTGGTAGAGGTCTCGGGTTCGAGTCTTGCTCCCCCGGGGTTTCCCACTATCCCAAGTGTTTTTATTTTTACCATTTTTTTATAATTTTGGAAAACACTTAAAAATAATCAACTTTTGCAAAACAACTATTTTTATAAACCACAAATAAGCTTTAGAATAAGCTAAAAAGGGTGCAGTGGGCTTTTTTCCCTTAGGACCAAAATTGCTAAACTGCTTTGGCCATTTCTGAACTAATAAGCAAAGCACAAGGGCAAATAAGCTAAGACAAGCTTAATACTAAACCTAATAAGCAAAAACAAACAAAAATAAGCAAGGACATTAAGCTGAAAAATCTATAAACGACAGAAGTACTAAAAGGCTTAAAATCTTAAGATTTTTAAGCTAATATGCAAATAAGCTAAAAATAAGTTCTAAACCTAAGGAAATAAGCTAAAATTTACTTAAACTAACCTAATAAGCTAGATTAAACCTAAATAAGCTAGGAAATTAAGCAGATAAGCACAAATAAGCCAAATAGCACTTAAGCTAAAAACTGCATACAAACACATAATAATAATCAAAAAACAGTTTGAAATCAAGAATAAGCCACAGTGATCATATCAAAAAGCAGTTTCTTCTTTTTTCTTTTAGTGAAATTTGACAGGTTTGTATCAAATCACAAACACAATTGCAGGACTTAAAACTTGGTTTCTAACTTCTTTTAAAATTCAAACCATCACAAAAACATCACAAAAATTGCAAGATTAAAGGGCTAACTCTAATAAGCTTAATTCACAACCTGTGGGTTCACAGATTCAAGCCATAAGATTTTCAAACTATGATTCTTAAATTCATCACTTAAAAACTCAAACAAATTAACTTTTATTACTCCTTTTATCTAATCTAAGTTGACTCAATAGCACAAAAAAGGTTTTGACCCAATTTAACTCATTTTAACCCTTGACCCAAACATCTATTTACTTTTCTCAATTCCATTATAAGCTTATGAAATTCAGAAATAAAACTCAAACAAGAGATACCAGATGACTACAAGCTTATTATGAACCTAGTGAATAGGTTTAAGCACACAAATAAGCCAGAACATTAAGCTTTAATACTATGCTACTATTTTTGGCTTTTCTCACTGTTTTAAGACAGATTATGAAAACTAAAGATTTTAAACTACAAATTAAACACAATAAGCATAAATCAACTATAATAAGCACAAATAAGCTACCTAAACAACAATAAGCAGAAATTGAGCAAAATTAAACTAATTTGCAGTTTTAAAGCTAGAAAAGGAAAATGAAGACTTACAAAGGCCTTTGCATAAACAAGGCTTATCAAATGCTCTTATGAGCTAATCAACAAGCTCTAGCTTATCATAGATAAGCTAGTAAGGTCCTGGAAACCCATCCATGTCTGGTTTCCCTTCCAAATTTGAGCTGAGGTAATTTTGGGAGTGAATTTGAGTAACAATAAGCTTAACTAAGCTTTTGAGAGCTTAGTTGAGTAAATAGCCAGCTTAAGAGTAGATAAGAGCTTATAAAAGAGAATGAGAGCTTATGAAACAGTTAAAGATTTTTAAACCATATTTTTACATAAAAGTATATTTATGAAAAGACAATTGCACAAATAGAAAACTTTGAATTCTTATTGATAATAAAGTTGAGTACAAAATAGAGATTACAATAAGCTAAACATTACTTTTTAAAAGAAAATTACAATTTTAAAGCTACTCTAAAAAGCTAAATAAAACTAACTAACTCTCTATTGTGAGTGAGGAGAGCCTTGTATTTATAGGAGAGAAAGGATTCTTCTAGGTCTTCAAGTCTGTTAAACGCTCCTCTTAATCTGAACCCTCCATTCTTTGCAATCATTGGATGCCATCTCTTCACCGTTGGATCAAAATGAGCACACGGATTGCCAGCGTGGCATTCCTTGTGTCAGAGGCCTTGTACTTCTTTTACATTGATTTTAGTGCAATATTCCCCTTTTTGGTGTGTTTCTTTGAAAGCCCGCGTGTCATTCCTTGAGTCATCTTGACCAATCAAAGCCCTTTGGTGACGTTTCGCTTGCCAGCGTGTAGCATAGTACTCGAATCTTTGTTCCACGTCATTAATTGAATTTTACCCTTTGTTTTTTATGCAGGGTAAAACGGAGGGGATGATGAATAGTAAAAACAGATTTTCCCGCCTTCTTTTCTTTTATAGAGTTGTGTTTGACCCGGGGAACGAGTATTTGACTTGGGCTTTTATAAAAAAGAAATGGGCTTGGGTAAATATCATGGGCTGGGTAAAAGGGTTTTGGGTTATAATTAAAAAGATAACAACCGTTAGCCTTTTATATTAAAAGGACTAACGGTGTTAGTCATTCAAGGACCATTTTTGTTATATGTTAAACAATAGGGGCTGTTTTGGGGATTTAAGGGTTTTGTCTTTTAGTGGGTTGACCAAGGGTTGACCGAGGTTGACTTTGTTGACCTTTGCTAGAAACTTTCTGGCTCTTGTGCACTCTATCCGTTCCCGTGTTCGTGTTTGTCCAGTTTTGACCATTTTCTTGTGATTTTTGCAATATCCGTACCTACACATCACAAATGACAAAACAAGCAATATACAAGCATAATTTGCACAATTT
>BQNB010062273.1:0-36143 GCA_026074375.1 Tanacetum coccineum | reverse complement strand
CTTAACTAGTTGGGCTAAGCATCTCATACGCTATCAGTACTAAACACACAAACCTTTTCTTTTGTACCAGCACTCCCGACAGCATAACAACCTCACAACTTAGCAAACTGCCCAACAAGCTCGCCAACTGCACCCTTAGCTACCGAAACAAGATACACTCCTTTTTCTTCAGAGCACAAATCTTATACAAATCAATATAAGCCGCCATTCTGGGCATACATAGGTAGAACCCAAAGAAAATAATTCAAGACAAGGTGGTACACATAAAAATCCCTTTTCAAATCAAAGACAATATCCAATAGGCCAATATGATCCAGAAAAAGTTCAAATTATTAATATTGCTTGTTCAGCAAACAAAACAAATGCATCAGATTAATAATGTGTAATGTCTATGAAATTATCAAATCAAATTTATGAAGTGAATGTTTTGAGGTTATTTTTAATCTTAAGACAGCTTGCGAAATAACACCCCATCTGCCATTAATTTATGCCTTCCTTCAGGTTATTATTATTATCACTAATCACACCACACACCGGGCATATGAGTTACAATTTCTGCATATTCTAATGTATTATTTAAGTAGAGACAAAAGGAGGCTAGATTTAAATATCTATAGTTCTATCAGTAAACCTCAAAAATAACCACATAAATGTATAAACGTACATACTCACAATAATCGATAACAATGTCTTCTCCAGATGTAAATTTTAAAAAATTAATGACTCCTGTGGAGAAGATCAAGCGCGCTACATAAAAATTTAATTCCAAGATTGAACGTTAATATCGTGTCTTGTTTTTTGGTAAAGGGTTTTCCTGTAAATTGATATCGTGTCTTTAGATAGCGCTCTCTCAACACTGGCAAACCGCAACGCTTTCATTCTCTCACATAGTGATAAGTACTACAAAATATAGATTCTAATGGTTTGTTACAATGCTAATTTTTAGAGTACTAACATTGTTTTAGTGATAAATTAACTAATTAGCAAAAATAAATTAAGTAATAAGATGTTGCAAAAAAAACTTTATGGAACAAGTTAAATTGTTGAGCATCTAAGAAACAAATGGTTACTAACCGAAAATTTTAGACTGATTAAACATCAATATTCATTAACTTGCACATGATAATAAGTGTGAATGCAAAGCATGTGAAAAAGCTATTTCAACTTCCCAGAATCTAAAATACGATCTTGTTTGTTGCAACGCAATCTTGTCTAAATAATTACAAGTTTAGTTTTATCATTATATAAAAAACACTAGTGCTCTTTGTAAAATATTATTTTTTGAAAAGTTGTGAGTCTTCCAAAATATTCCTCATTAAGATCTTATAGGATCCCGATCTTAATCATAGGATCTTAAGATCTACTACGATTCGATCTTGCTTTTCTCGAACCCCAAACTACAAAACTACAAATTCATGGGTTGAGTTTTGTAGAACTTAAAAAATAACATGTTACTCTTTTTAACATTTTATAATCATAATTTACGACAAAATTTCTATAAAACATTTATCTAATTTTGTGTTAATGATATATATTAAATATTACTAGTATGTAACACCCCCACACTTAAGGTTTTTACAGTTGAAAAGCAGTTTTGTAAAGGGTGCACATAATTATTCAAAATAAAACAAACAAACAATTAAAAGCTTGAGTTGCCTCTCGAGAAGTGCTTAATTTATTTCTAAGTCATTAGCTAGTCTCTTTCCCGAGATAGGATTCTTTGATGATACGGCTCAAGTGGGTAATTTCAGTTGGGTGCCGTTGATGGTGACAATCGTTTTCATTGTGAGAAACTACTTTTTCATTCTGCTTTCACTCTTTGTTGGATTCCTTTGGCATTCCCATGTCATCCTTCTTAATATCCTTCTTTGTCAACACTTTAATTCCATCACCAACAATTCCATTTAACTCTTCGTCACCAACATAATTCGACATTACATCGTATTAATACATCTTCTCTTTCATTAAACTTTGAGTCTACGGGATACGCGCTGTGCAATCCTTGAGAAAGGGTGACACGGTTGGTAAACTAGTCATGATTAGGCTCGGGTTTGGCATGGTTCGAATTGGTTGAGTCTCGTCCTCCTCGATTATTTCAACATCACCCTTTTCATTCTCGTTTCGGTTTGAGGGTGGTTTGTAGAAAATTTATGTCTTGGTTTGGTATTTATTGTATGAGGAATGGATTTTGTACGCTAGATTTTCGTTTCCAGAAACTCAAACTGCCTCTTTAAGTCCTGGATCATCACTTGGTGGCTCCTTAATCCTTGATTGATTTGACGCCCCAATTTAACCACTTGGTTATTCATATCCTCATTCGCTTCAATATGCCTAGCCATCCACTCTCTCATCATCTCCTTTGTTGAGGTTTCATGTATTTTTAGATATGATGATAGACGTGCCACTCTATTTAATGGTCGAGATTGGGGATAGTGACGGACTGGGTTATGGTTTGGATATGAGTATGAATCTTTACAATTTCGATTGTGATATTCCATGTGATATCCTTGAACGTTGTTACGTTTATGAGGTTTACACATCGACGTGTTATCCTCCATTTAGTAATCTGAGGCATGGCTATCTTTGTCGTTTCTATGAGCGTCTCACATCTCTTTTACCTCTTTCCTTATGTTTAAGAATTAGGAATCGATTTTTGAAGCGAGAACTTTGAATTTATCCATCAAAACTTCATGATCAGGATTGATGTTGATTCCATCGGTGAAAACAATAGTTTTTAGTTTGGGGTTGTAATATTATCAAATAACGTCATACTTTACTATCATTTATCCCGTGTATTTTGCCCACTTTTATATAATTATTGCAAGATATTGGTACTTAATTGCTTAAAGTTTATTATTGTAGTAATTATGGAGTCACTTGTGAAGAAGAAGCAAAAAGGCGCAATTCTAGAGCTTAAACGAAGACATTGTGAAGAAAGTCAAATTCTGCATCAATACGCCGTATCCAGAATGAAGATATGGCGTATCAGCGCCAGCTCATCACAAGAACGCGTATTGATCAATTCCCGATTCGGCGTATCCACTACTCTCTAATACGTCGTATGCATAATTGTTCATCAGTTAAAGATACGCATTTATTATGATTGATGGTAATTATTCTTGATTGATTTGATCTTATCACGGACTTCAAGGAAATTAACCCTATACGCCGTATCCATCACACTACATACGGCGTATCGATGGATTTTCAGACACTATAAATACGAGGCTAAAATACGAGTTTCAGTGGGCAATATCAGATTCTCTGTATAGTATACATCTGAAGTAAATTTCTTAAGCAAAGAAGAGCAGCCAAGGTCGAGCACCACCCCTAATTCCATAAAAGACATCGTGTAATTCTTACTTTCTTAATCATTGATTTTCTTAATTGTTTGATCACGCATGTAATAACGACAATGATTGTGGGCTAATACCCTCAAGTATTAGCCATATTAATGAAGATTATAATGTTTGGTTTCTTTTAATCCGGCTTTGCTTAATTTATCATTATTGTTTAATTATGTTTATCGCCTTATACTTGTTTATGTGCCTCTGTACTTCGGACCTTCATTTAACTAGGTTTAGGGAGACCTAACCACGTATACTAGATGCCATGATAGTTCATTGTGTGTTTTGTATGCCCAGACCAATAGGATCACAAATGGCACCTTGTCCTTACCCTTTGATTATGAGCTTAGTTGGACCGGCAGGTGACCCGATAATTGTTCAGCCAGTATTGTTCATTAATTAATTGGTATTGATTTTGGTGGTGGACTACCGGTGTATAATTCAACATCAAGCAATAAGTGGGTAAAGTCCCGATGGGCTAGGGTCTTAACAGGATCACCACTGCTTTAATTCCCTATGGTAGATTATAATTACACTAAAGGATGCTTTATGCGGATGCATTAATCATTACAGGATTGTTCGTGTCTAGGTCTTAGGAAGAAGTACCGCCTAAGTCTTAAGAATGATATGCCGCCTCGAGATAAGCAGCCATTGCACTAATTAATCAAACCAGCATTTAATCAGATTTAACATGGTTAATACAGTTTTCTATTATTTGGCTCGTACCGCTCTTTTATCTTGTGTTTATTTGCTTTAGTGTGTATTGTGCTTAGAATTGATATTTGTCACCATAAACCTGTGCCAGTCTCTCAGGCTAAAAACCCCCCATCTCATTAGACAACGTATATAGCATAGGTTTAACCAGTAATTAGACTAATCTAGAATAGATAAATACTAATAGGATAATTGGTTAACTCTCACTCTTAGTGTTCGACACCCTACTTACCACGAAGCTACATCTTGACCGGGTACTCTGCCCGTTAAAGTGTTGTCTTTAGGTTAGTCGGCTAAATATAAATGTAAAACCCTGATAACAATAATTAACACCTATACAACGACACATCAAGGTTTTTGGCGCCGTTGTCGGGGAGTGATTAGTTTAATCTTTATTATTTTTAGTATTTCTAACCTTTAACTTGTTTAGTGTAAAATTATTTAATTCTAATTTCTAACTACTAATTGCTTAGTTTAATTGTGTGATTTAAATTATTATTGTTTGCTTTAATTTATTGCATTTAATTGTTTTTTATAGTATTCTGTTCTGACTGATCACCTGATACGGCGTATCCACTAGTTGGATACGACATATCAAACCTTCTGATCAGGACAGCGTATTGAGTTTTACTGTCTAAACGGCGTATCTGTTTCTCGACAATACGGCTTATTCATTAAACTCTATACGGCGTACTGATATTCGACAAACTAATACGGCGTATCACTAATCAATAGAATACGGCGTATCGGTCATCTGATACAGTATACAAAACTTAAAATTGATTTCCGCATTTCTGTATTCCTTTTTGTAAGAGCATATCCTACTGTTTAATTCTCTGTTTCAGGTGGTGCATGACACGGAGCTCTACTAAAGAGCTACTTTCACCTCTTGAAAACCCTGAATGAGTACTTCGCTCAAGAAGGAAGCTTTTCGATAATCCAAGTCTAGTGGAAACAAGTTCACCGGAATCCGTACAACTTTCTGAAATCGAAGAGCATATAGAAGAAGAAGAAGTTACAGAAATAATGGAGGAAACAATGGAACAATATATGAGCAAAACCTGAGAAAATTACGGGTCAGGCATCACTAGGCCCACAATCAACCAAGACACCCCTTTTGAATTAAAGAGGCAATTTCTTAAAGAACTTTGTGGAACATTAAGATGCAAACGAGCACATCGAGAAAGTTCTCGAGATTGTTGACTTATTCCACATCCTAAAAGTAACTCAAGATCAAATCATGCTACGAGCTTTTCCCGTATCTCTTACTGGAGCCGCAAGTAGATGGCTAAGGAATCAACCATCAGGCACGAATACAACTTGGGAAATTCTCAAAAATAAATTTCTAAATAAATAATGTCCACCTGCTCGTACCGCAAATAAAATGGATGAAATCAACAACTTCCAGCAAGAACCCGATGAAAGCCTTTTTCGTGCGTGGGAAAGATTTAAAGAACTACTGATGAAGTGTCCTCAACATTACTTGACCGACATGCAGGAAGTTATCTTGTTTTATAATGGGCTAGATGTTCCAACTCGACAAATCTTAGACTCAAAGGGTGCCATACCTTCAAAAACTGCCGCTGATGCTAAAATAGCCATCCAAGAAATGGCTGAATACTCCCAAAAATGGCATAATGGAACGTCTTCAAGAACCAGAGGTACTAAAACTCCTGATGGGCTTGCTGCTATCCAAGCCCAACTTAACAATCTCGAAAGGGAAACAAAGAAGGTTAATGAGAAAGTATATGCTACTCAGGTCGGATGCGAACAATGCAAAGGGCCACACTATACAAAAGACTATCCTCAGAAGGAAGAGGGAAAAACTTTAGAAGAAGCCTACTACACACAGTTTGGTACACCCTATCAACCTGGAGGACAATATAGAGCACATGATTCTACCAACGCAATAACGGAAATTCTTCGTACCCTGCTCGAAGAGAAACTATGGAAGAATCACTGGCCAAATTCATGGCCGAATCAATTAAGAGGCACAAAGAGAACTCAAACATCATCAAAGAAATTAGAGCCTCTACCGATGCAGCAATCCAAAATCAAGGAGCATCGATTAAAACCCTTGAACTACAAATCAGACAAATAAGTAAAGTGTTACAAGAAGGAGGGTTTAGAAGTCTACCAAGCTCAATAGAGACAAATCCAAAAGACCAAGTGAAATCGATCTCCACTGCTATAGCTGATTTATTTGAGATACAACGTATAGAACATTATCTATACGCCGTATCGGGTCCACAGCACAGATTCATGTTTCCCAAAACAATCCCCTTCCCAAGGCGACTACACAACTACAGCTGTGATGATTTAAAGGAGGCACGTGGAGTAGATATTCTAGATACTTATGACAGCATACTGCCTCAGAAAGAAAAAGATCCAGGGAGCTTTACCTTACCTTGCTTAATTAATAACATTTGTTTTGATAAGGCACTTGTTAACTTAGGAGCTAGTATGAGTGTTATGCCATTCTACACCTATACCAACCTTGGTCTAGGCAACTTGTCTCACACTAGGATGACCATTGAATTGGTCGATGGAACCATAAAGCAACCAATAGGGATTGCCACAAACGGGCTAGTTAGGATTGGCAAATTTGTTTTCCCCATTGACTTTGTCATCTTGGACATACCCGAGGACGGGGACATTCCTTTGATCCTCGGATGACCATTCTTGTCTACTGCCCATGTCAAGATCGACGTTTATAAAAGAAAAGTTACTTTAAGGGTCGGGGAAGAACAATTGGTTTTTAAAAGCATTAAGCCTGCCTCTAGCATAATCAAAAGGGTCTTTATGGATGAATAAAAGGAAAAAGGTCAAACTCTAAGACCAACTGAAACAAAAGTGCTCCTCGGGAGACAACCCAGATATGCTTTTAATTGTTTGTCGCATTTAATCTGTTTGAATTTTATTTTAAATTTGAGTCTGTCTGCCAGACATACATATGGCGTATCAAAACCCTCTGGATACGGCGTATGCATGTCTAGACAAATATCAGTTTTTAAATTCCAGTATTTAATTTCCAATATTTAATTGTTTTCACAGGTTTACATACGGCGTATCCAAGGGTTTGGGATACGGCGTATTGTAACATGTACAGTTGTGTGTTTAATTATTTGCTTGTATTGTAGGTTAGCGAAAGCACAAATTGCACGAACGTCTTCTAACTCTTATGCAGGACCTTGCTGTAAATGAAATCGACTTTGATGTATAGTCTGAAAAAACCTCGTGTTGACCTCTCTTGGGTATTCTCAAAGCCCCTATCAACACTCTTTTTTTCCCAAACACTCAAAATGGAGAACCATTCAGAGCAAACTATCAGGGAAGTTTCCTCGTTCTAATTCTTTTCCCATATTATTTAACTGTTTATTTATACAACGAGGATGTTGTATAATTTAAATGAGGGGATGGAGAATTAGAACATACTTGTCCTTATTTTCACAAATAAAATGCTAACATGCCTAAAAATAGATCAAATTTAAAAAAATTTAGCATGGCTTTTTTGTGAAAAATCACTAGTTACATTACCTAGCGCACTATAACCCTTAGTGTCTATTTGTGAGAATTAAGCATATCCATTTCCAATTGCTTACCAAAATTCCACAAAAATATGAGTGTGTCGGTGATGTAGTGGACTTTAGAACTTGGCCTGGTATATCACTCGAGACCTCAATGATAAGTACTATGGATTTAGATGGAGTAACATGCTTGACTGGTAAATTTTAGGATTAAACCAAAAAGCCTACATGTCGTATTATTAACTAGCTACACTAGTTAGTTAACCCCCGTGTAACCCTTTTGCTTACTTTCATTTTTAGAGTAAAGATACCCCTAGAACAACCTGATGAGCCATTCCTTTCCTTGTCTACACCAATAAAAAATTGTTTCATTTCGCCTTTACACCTTAGCCTATCGTGTAGATTAAAGCCTATTTGATCGATGTTGCTAGTTGCTTTCGTGTGAAGTTTTGTAGTTCCTGTGTCAAAGTGAAAATTTCTCTATGTATGTAATGGTCGGGAAAATTGCACAATGCAATAGGGATATTTTATAGCTCGTGTATTTTGCTACTTTCGCAATTATATATTATGTCCGAAGAAGCAAAGCTAAAAGGAAGAATCAACCGGACAAATGATGATAGTGAAGACGGTGAATTACACCGATATTTATGATGTTGGCAAGCAAAAAAAAGTGTGAATGATGAAAGATAATCGGTTCATTGAGCATATACCGAAGATATTATTTATAAGGATCGATTATTCGTTGATACGCGCAAAAATCAACGATGTAAAATTTTGTAAAAAGTGGCCGATATCACCACTTTCTTTGTAAAAGTATGTAAAGTTGGGGATGTAAGGGAAGTTGACTGTTATGGGAACGTCAACTTAGGTTGTCTTTGTCATTTCTATGATCGAGGCATCTGTTCGAGTCTTCATCATGGGATGGTCGGGGAAAGTTACTAGCAACCGCACCCTATTTGTTGGCTTTAATCTATTTGTTTTGTGATTTTTACTTAACAACCATTTTACTTTCCTTTCCTGATAAGTAACCTTAGGATCCACTCGAATGAGGATGTGTTCGAGCGTGTGTGTCTATCCCGTGGATTCGGGTGTTTTGTGATTTGTATTTTATTGCAAAAAGTATCGGCGTATATGAGCTTTAATGATTCGCTAAATGATTCATGTGCTAGTCAAGGTGTCATGTATAGCGTGAACCATCGTGTAAGACTCGATCGAGTATATTCAAGGTTTTAACCGAACGAGCAAGCACCTTCAACAACCAACAAGTTTTGGTCTGGATTGAACCTACTAGCGAAACCCTTCAATGATCGAGACTAGAGTGATTCGAACTAGGATTGATCGAACTATGTTGGATCGCACTAGGAAGCATTGAACTAAAGGATCGAACGAGCGGAAAATTTTCCATGATTCTAGTACGATCGGAAAATTTTCAATGATCTGAACGATTGATCTGAACAGATATCCAGATCGAGTTGACGAACTAGTTGAAACGAACGAAGTTATCGAAGCGATGAATCGAACGAGCTGTTCTGAACGAGTGGATCGAACGAGCTTTCGAAACGAGTGGTTCGCACGAGCTAGATTCGTACGGTGGATCGAACTAGCTGTTCGAACGAGCGTTACGCACGAGCTGATCGAACGATGGAATCGAAACGAGCAAAATTTTTTGGACCGAATCTAAATTTTTTCTAGCAATCTTGCTAACTTTTTCAGTAAAACGGTTTTCAGTAAAACGGCCATAACATTTGATCCTAAGTCCGTTTATGCCGTGACCTCTCAATCGAAGAGAAAAACGAAGGATCACGCTGTAACCAGCCTTTAGCTGGTAAGTGATTTTTCGAAGGCCAAAAACATCGTTTTCTATGAGAAATTGATGTTTTTCAGTTTTTTTGGAATTTTTCGCCGCTGATTCCGAATCAAATCACTCACGGTTCTCTATTGATTTTGTAAAATCCCGTTAATTCATTTATCGGTTTTAATCATAGACGTGTAAAATCCCGTGAATGTTAATCCATAACAACAACACAACAAACACAATACATTACACTAAAACGATCCTTATCAAAATTCACCTTCATTCATAATGGCTAGTATTGAATTTTAATGACTACGGAGTTATTGTCCGATGATATTTATCAGGGATTGAAGTATGTATTTCAAGAGGAGTGTACTATTTCGTCTTTGTTTTCGTCAACGAAGATTACGTGTTCGGGCCATATACGGTTTTTGTGATGAAGACTTGATGTATCCTAGCTAATAATCAATGTAAGGAGTTACATTGTAGTACTCACGTGTTTATACTATCACATAAAGATTTTACATTGTAGTACACTCAGAGTCTCACGTTGTTGAGGAGTTTTTTCGAAGAGGTGTTGTATTTTTATAAACTCTTTGTGTGGATTAATATGGGACTTTAGAGATCTGCCTCTGCACCGTTCTTCATCACGTCGGATATATCAAGATTAAGACACAACGTCGAGGATTTTACGCCTCATTCTCGTGTTCGTTTCATTGGGTTCTCCAGCAGTGGACATCAGTATTAGCCTACATAAAGATAATGGGATTTAGTTTGGTGTTGATCAAGAGAGAATGTGAAAAAGAGAGTACCGGACATCTACTCACAGAGATTGCTTAAGCATCTCGGGCTATGAAGGCTAAGTAAGCAGTTCCAGTTGATATAAGATGTACACATGTGTAGGATGATTCCATAGTTAGTCATCATCCTAGAGGAGATAAATGTGTACACCGTACTTATTGATTTTTTATGTTACCGTTTTGATGTAACCATCTCGACTACAAAGAAGGAAAATTGCCGTACAACTCGGACTTAATTGACTTTGTGTGTAGCAATTCATTTCTGTACTTTCCTGGAGTGAGAAATGTTCACATCAAGACGCACAACAAGTTCACTTGATCGCGCTTATAAAATATTCCGTAGATTAAGTCCGAAGAGATATTATTGCATCAACTTGTAACTTTGGTGTCACGGTTTTCGACAACGGTAAAGAAAAAATGTGTACTTTGGGCTGAATTCAATCAAGACTAGGATGCTTCCTAATGAGACGATGTTGATATATCAACCCACCCTTAAGATCGTGTACTAATCAATCAGTTCCACAGGGGTGTCTGTTGGGAGGAGCTGAAGAAGTTCAGTCATAAATCATATCAAGCCTAATATTCGGATAAGAAACTTCAAGGATGAACAAATGAATTGCATATTCTGAATATACTTCGCCATGACCAGAAGTTTCAAGAATATGAAGCTTTCTCAAGACATGCAGCTAATTCAGAAAACTTCGAGATGACCCATAAGTGTATGAAGAAAGTTTTGAAGACAATCAGGAAAGTTATGTGCAAAAAATCCAATCAAAACCCGGGTGTCGTAGGAGAAAAACTTTCTATTCCAACCTTCAAACATTTCGATCGTCTACAAGCTGAAGAATAAAGCTGGAGTATTCAAGTAGATCGTCAAAGATATATCTCAAGGAATACTGGACTTCATTCTTATCATTTTTCTTTATTTTTGCTTGGGTATGGAAACATGTAAACCATCACTGTTTGACGCCATCGTGGAGGGAGATTGTTTAGCCTCACTTTTAGTGAAAGCTGCGTCTTACACGTGAATTGGATTAATTTTTTGGACACTGCGTGTGTACGGATGGGTCTTATTATGTAACTAGAATAAGTTAGCTTTTTCTTTTTGTATAAATACCACCTCATGGCTCTCCATGAGGGGGTGGATGTTCATTTGTCTTTTTTCCTTAATCTAATCTTTCATCTTTTTGTGTTCATCCCCTCTCTCTACTTTCTCTCACTAAAACTACACAATGATCCATCTAGTTTATTTTGATCAACCAAGACCTACCGAAAAGGTGTTTTTTATCCTTGTCAGATTATTCGTTGATACGCGCAAAAATCAACGATGTAAAATTTTGTAAAAAGTGGCCGATATCACCACTTTCTTTGTAAAAGTATGTAAAGTTGGGGATGTAAGGGAAGTTGACTGTTATGGGAACGTCAACTTAGGTTGTCTTTGTCATTTCTATGATCGAGGCATCTGTTCGAGTCTTCATCATGGGATGGTCGGGGAAAGTTACTAGCAACCGCACCCTATTTGTTGGCTTTAATCTATTTGTTTTGTGATTTTTACTTAACAACCATTTTACTTTCCTTTCCTGATAAGTAACCTTAGGATCCACTCGAATGAGGATGTGTTCGAGCGTGTGTGTCTATCCCGTGGATTCGGGTGTGTATGCATGTCTTAGCTGCTTTGTTAGACGACGACCTTTGGTGAAAGTCAGAAGCTCCATGCCATATATCATTCTTCATCTCAATGAGAATGATCTAAAACCCGAACCTTCTAATAAATACCCAATTTACCTTTTGACTTGTTACTCCTTAGCTTTAGAGGTGGAGATATGTATCCTTGCCAAGCCTATGAAACGAATCTAATCACATCGGCATATCAGCGTACCACTAAATACACACCCACATATAATTGAGTGATCTGAGTGATTTCATATTCATATTCGAAAGGAGCGATGGTTTTGTAAAGAGGCACAGATCTAGGCACTCCCGCAACCCAAGACCTAGCCCTAGTGTGTTCTCACGAATAAGACGCGAACGGTTAAGATCTCCAAGGCAAGAATTAAAAGAGAAAGAAGGAGGCGTGTGATATCATCAAATAACGTCATACTTTACAATCATTTATCCCAAGTATTTTGCCCACTTTTATATAATTATTGCAAGATATTGGTACTTAATTGCTTAAAGCTGTTATTGCAGTAATTATGGAGTCACTTGTGAAGAAGAAGCAAAAAGGCATAATTCTAGAGCTTAAACGAAGACATTTGAAGAAAGTATTAAAATTGCATCAATACGCCGTATCCAAAAGGAAGATACGGTGTATCCGCGCCAGCTTATCACAAGAACGCGTATTGATCAATTCTCGATCCGGCGTATCCACTACTTCTCTATACGCCGTATGCACAGCTGTTCATCAGTCAAAGATTCACATTAAATATGATTGATGATAATTAATCTTGATTGATTTGATTTTATCGCGGACTTCAAGGGAATTAACCCTATACGCCGTATCCACTACCCTCGATACGGCATATCCAGGGATTCTCAGACACTATAAATACAAAGCTCAAAAATGAGTTTTAGTGTGCAAAAAACATATTCTCTCTATAACACACTTCTGAAGTCGAATTTTCCAAGCCAAGAAGAGCAGCCAAAGTCGAGCACCATTCATAATTCCATAGAAGACATCGTGTAATTCTTACTTTCTTAATCATTCGATTTTCTTAATTGTTTGATCACGCTTGTAATAATGACCATGATTGTGGGCTAATACCCTCGGGTATTAGCCGTATTAATGAAGATTATAATGTTTGATTTGTTTTAATCTGGATTTGCTTAATTTATCGTTGTTGTTTAATTATGTTTATCGCCTCATACTTGTTTATGTGCTTGTACATGCGACCTATCATTCAACTGGGTCTAGGGAGACCTAACCAATAAACTAGATGCTAGGATATCTCTCCATGTTATGTTTTATATGCTCGGACCAATAGGATCACAAATGACACCTTATCTTTAACCCTTTGGTTATGAGCTTAGTTGGACCGGCAGGTGACCCGATAAATGTTCAACCAGTATTGTTCTTAATTAATTGGTAATTGATTTTGGTGGTGGACTACCGGTGTATAATTCAACATCAAGCAATAAGTGGGTAAAGTCCCGATGGGCTAGGGTCTTAACAGGATCACCACTGCTTTAATTCCCTATGATAGATTATAATTAAACTAGAGGATGCTTTATGCGGATACGTTAATCGTGACAGGATTGTTCGTGTCTAGGTCTTAGGAAGAAGTACCGCCTAAGTCTTAAGAATGATATGCCGCTTCGAGATAAGCAAGCCATTGCACTAATTAATCAAACCTGCATTTAGTTGGGTTTAATATGGTTAATATAGTTTTATGTTATTTGGCTCGTATCGCTCTCTTATGCTGTGTTTATTTGCTTTTGTTTATATTATGCTTAGAATTGTTATTTGTCACCCATAAACCAGGCCAGTCTCTCAGGCTGAACCCCCCCCCATCTTATTAGACAACATATATAGCATATGTTTAACTAGTAATTAGACTAATCTAGAATAGAATAAATACTGATAGAATAATTGGTTAACTCTCACTCTTAGTGTTCGACACCCTACTTACCGCGAAGCTACATCTTGACCGGGTACTCTACCCTTTAAAGTGTTGTCTTTAGGTTAGTCGGCTAAATATAAATGTAAAACCCTGATAATAATAATTAACACCTATACAACGACACATCACATGCCCACACTAAGAACATCAGAAGTGGACCTAGTACAAAACAATGAAGCTTTGGTAATCAACCTTGACCTCTTGGAAGAAAAAGGAAAGCAAGCAGCAATACGTAAGGCAAAGAGCAAAGCAAAAATGGAAAAGTACTACAACTTAAAAGTTTGAAGTGCAAGTTTCAAACTAGGAGACCTCGTGTACCGTAACAATGATGCAAGATGTGCAGAAGACACAGGGAAGCTAGGCCCCATATTGAAAGGACCATACAAAGTTACAGAAGCACTAGGAAAGGGTGCATACAGATTAAGAGACCGTGACGGAAAGCAACTCCCGTGGACTTGGAATGTCAGCAACCTCAAGAAGTGTTACATTCATAAAGTGTAAGCAATGCACCCATGCGGACTGTGCAGTAGGGAAAAGCATTTCAATCTATCTTATTTATCCATTGCAATGCCTTTTAAAATTTTAATAAAAGTGGAGACTAGCTACCTTCACCAGCTTATTTTTTAAAAAAAATTTGTTATTTACTTTGCAAAGTTATTTTCTATGTGATTAAGACGCGCACGCAATAGGGCATGACCTAATAAACATTATTCCGTATAACAAAAGGATGAGTAACCTATAAATTCACTCAAACATACATAAGAGGTATTGCAAACCTAGTATTGGGGGAATAACCCATAAATATCCAAGTAAGACTATCATGTTAAACATACCATCACGGTATTAAAATGATAGCAAAACCATGTTAAGCATTAAAACATTAAAATTGTACAAGTACACTTTACCGCATCCAAAAAGGTCACAAGCGACCGCGGTATTTAACGGATAAAAACAGTTAGAGAAATTGTCTACATACAAAAGACTGCAACAAAGAGGTCACATACGACTAAGGAAAAATATCTTAGAAAGCACTGTAAACAAAAAGGCTAAAAAACAAGTCACTGAAGGATATTCAGTTCCGCATCATCAACATTGGGTAAGGAAGCAGCATTCCCATCAGTAAATGCTCGATCATCTGCACCTACAACTTCATAATCATCTACAGAGATAGGAGCAATTGAACTGGTAGAAGCAAAAGTTTTGGACAGGGTCGTGGTGGTATTAGCAGTAGCGGACACAATGTGAGAAGTACCTTCCGTACTTGTCAAAACCATAGCAAAAAAAGGCTTAGCTAAAGGAACAAATACATCATGAAGAACTGATCTTTGTTTGCAATGTTTTCCCTAATCTTCCAGACCCGAACACTAGAAACATCCAAGGCAAGTGATAGAGCGGTAGCACCAAGAACAACTTTGTCCGATGAACGATGAATAAGGACCATTAGCTGGTCAACATTGGGTTGCAACTCATTCAACCCTAGCCTTTCAGCAAGAAGGCCTTCCAGACGAAGAATGTCTATCACAGTTTTGACATTAGCGTCCTTATTGGATTTCAATTTTGCAAGTAAAGAGAAATTCACATTTTGGAGCTGTTGCAAAGCAGAAGTATAATCAACTTCTGCAGAAGGATTATGAGCAGCAACATCTATTAAAACCCTGCCAGGGTGTATCCCTGCCGATGGGACAATGCCAGCTATATAACGCCTAACATGCATGCCCTTCTCAATAGCCTTACCGACATGCACTTAACAATAGTAAGTTCCATGCCATGGGTGAGAAGCCACCTACGGCCAGAGATGGTAGTAAGAAGGTAAGGGTAGAACTTCTCCTCCAAATGAACAGCCATCTCTACAAAGTCAGTATACAGCTTGTCAAACTTGTCATTAACAACTTTCATCCGATCATATTGAAATTTCTCAAGTTGATCCATGCAATTCTCATACACTATGACTTTCTCTTGGAGTTCGGAAGAAGAAATGTCCAGTTCACGTACCTACGATTATGCGGAAACATACAGATAAGAGGATAGAACAAAAAAATATGCACACAAAAAACCTAAGTATAAAGGTGCATACCCGATCCACAAGGTTGTCATTTTTGAGATTTAACAGAAGTGACCAGGGCATTCAAATTAGTAAGTTCATGTTCCTTGCCCACAGCTGAAGCTTCAAGTTTTGTCACCTTCACATCCATAGCATTCCGCTACTTTTCAAGGATGGTGTTACGATCCTTCAAAGCGTTCGTCTTATCCCGAAGGGACTTTTCCACAGCTTTAAAATTAGAAGCTTTGGCACGGAGGCGAATGGCCTTCGCAACTTCTGTTTCCCTCAACAACAGTTGCGCTTTGAGATTCTTAATCTCTCCTTTCCTAACCTTCAGTAATTCAACCTGCCTCTCAACAACAGACTTCAACCTCCTCTTTTCCTTGACATTATACTCAGCACGCATTCTTACCTCGGCACTCAAAGACATTTGGCGAGTAGCTCCAACGATAAACTCGGTAAACAACTGGTCATGTTCCATTCCATGAACAGACGCAAAAAACTTATGAGGAGTAAACTCATCAACCATTTCACGACAGACGCGACCGTCACCAAGCCGGGACCCATTAGTCACGCTCTATTAAGGAACGTAAATTTTCTAAAGATCAGTATTAGGGTCGATGATGGTGCGGATAGCACCAACAAGAGAGTCACTGCCAGGTGATCCGAGAAGACACCCGTGGTGGGATCAGTTCCACCAGCTGAAGAAGAATCAACACAAAACGGATAGGGTTCAACAAGTCTCTCTTTAGCAACCGAAGCAAGACCAACCATTGAAGTAATGGTAGTAATAGTTGTCATTATCGGAACGGAAGACCTAACAAGAGAATCAACTTCAGCCTCTGCCACATTAGTACCAGAATGGTGAGAGGAGTCTAAAGAAATAACAAATCTTGGAGGAGCTCCAATAGCACGGAGGTTGAGTCCAGCCACAGAATCAGTATGATCCCCATCCTCACGCTCCAGCGTAGTATATATGGAAGTTGTCATAAAAGGAAAAGTAGGCATGGCTGCAACCCCGACTTCAGCGTTTAACACGGCCCCATCAAGCAACCTCTTGAACGCAGACCTGGATTTACCACCTACGTAGGTCTCACTCGGGGTTTCATGATCCTCCCTCAACTTTTTGGGAGGATGTAAAGCCCTACCCGAATCTACAATCACGAATTTTCTTTTTCCTTTGACGTTTCAGCTACACAGGAGCCACATCCTCAACAACAGTATCCATAGCCTCAATAATTGGTTGGATGTTAGCATCTTTCCCACCGCCTGCGGAATCTCCTTGTTCTGTTTTATTACCACTACCACCCTCATCAAAAAGTCTTTCAACACTTGCATCCAACTCGCTTTTAGCGCGATTAGGAGCAAATGGAAGCAACAAAACAGTACGACCAATGGTAGTATCCGGCAACCGTAGCTTACCCTTATTCCGTTCTTGCTCAACAACTTTTACTTTGGTGGGATCAGGGGTATGGATGAAAGTAAAGATATACATTTTTGCACAAAACAAACGCACAGTTAGAAACAAAACAACAAGTCGTATAACACATAACACATATATAACAGAAGGCACCCACCCTCTCCGTTCTTATAGAAAAACCAGGGATAAGTTTCCTCATCCAAAGTGTAATGGCGGCTCAATCCAACCAAGCACAGGAATGCTTCTGGAAACTTTCAGAACAGAGAGGGATGAGCAACAAGAGTGGCATAATCTTTCTCATTAAAGTCAGCCGCCACTGGCGCAGGATCCCTAATCACGTGCTTGGCAGTATGCCACGGAAAAGAAGCAGGGCAAGCAAAGTCATCCACCCAGAAAAAGTGATCGTTCTAATTTTTAAGGGAAACAATGGGTTTCGTATAACATAAGGAAGAATTATCAGAACGCTTACTAAACGACCGTTGGTATGATCTCATAAACATGGCACAAGATTTCAAAGTCGGAAACCTTGGCCTCTCCAATAACAGAGAGTTGGGATATATTTATGGGAAAATGCCTAAGTATGTCAATAAGGAAGGTGCACAAATGCAATCTAAAGTTGGCAAAGTCAAAAAACCTAGTGTACAACCTAATTTTCCTGGGGGCCTCTCATGCATCGTATCATTCTAATTGGGCAAAACAGGATGCACTTCCTCTGGAATATGAAACTTGTTACAAAAAGCATCAAGTGCTTTTTGGGTAAGAATACCCTTAACATTTGTAATGGCACTCATGACGGAAGAAAGAAGTCAAAAAACCTAACTTAGAAACTTGAAATTCCTTTCTAGAACGTGAAGCCGCAGATAAAAGTGGTTTAAAAAAAAAAATAAAAGCTCAAACTTTTTTAATAAACAATGGCAAAAATAGTGAAGAAGTGAAAGGACACAGAAAAAACAAATCGAGTATTTATACCCTAGGTATAGTAAATTCAAAGTAATCCCAGATGTTTACAACGTTGGCCAATGAACTTTTAGTTAAACAGCCTAAAGATTAAAAGCAAGGTTATGATGACAAGTTAAGGCAAAGTGGACCGATGCAGTCAAATCGGTCAAGAATGTGAAAGGCCATGAAGAGGCCACATAAATCGGCCCACGACCTCGCCTAACAAGGGCAACGAGACATCATGCAGTAAGAACAACAAACACGTAGACGCAAGCAAAAATAAAACCGTAACTAAGTTCTAGTAATATCTATCGCACGCAACAAAGTCACACGCACTAGACATACTAAACTGGGGACTTTGAATGACGTATAACACGTATAAGCAGGCATTTGGCCTGGACTACATAGCAAATACATTGGCCCAAGCCAATAAGACAATTCAAAAAAGCACAAATGGAACCAAAACTTAGCTATATGACCACAACTGCTGCAGTCTAGAGGTAGCAAGACGGATGAAGAGCTTCCAGAGGGCACTTCTGCAGGCCAGCGGAAGTCCGCTAGGAAAACCCGTATCCGTAAGTCACGATTACATGCGGATCCTTGCCTAACAAGGGTCCCACTTTGACCTACTAACATGTACAAGCAAAATATTAGGAAAACCTAATATTGGGCTTACCTATAAAAAAAGGTACTCTTGACACCATTCACAAGCACAAGGTAATATTTTTTCTGATCACATTTTTACACACACACACTCATCGCCATTCTCCTGACAAGTAATGAAAAATACGTACTCTCTGCAACTGCAGAGATACCGGAGTCTAATCGTGGGGTCCGTCCCCACGATAAGGCTAACGGTTTTACCTTTGATTGTGCAGGGAATCATCGCATCACTTGGTTTAGTACAAGATCTCATACATTGGCCCAGTCCAATAATCACCCCAGATCCATCTTTTCAATCCTTAGACTACTTTTTTGTAACTAACACAAACCAAATTAATGTTTATTATTTGAACGATAATAAGCCTTTCTAACTAAAAACCTAAACCAAAAGTTTAAAACACTAAATCATAAACGTATTAGAGTAAATATGATCAGTTAATTGCACCGGTCGCAACAAAAGATAATCAAGATATACAGTATAATAACTATAAACCCATTAGTCAATACTTTTCTCATGCTCTAAGCTTTTCTTTCTAACTGGCACCTCATAATAAATGAGTGATACAAATAGTTTGATTAGCCAATAATGCTCATAATTTGCATGTGGATTAGTTGGGATTACATCAAAAAATGAAATGCTCAACAGATAGTATTATGCTTAATAATTCGCTTACACCTCATGATTCCAAAGCAGATATAGAACAAAATATAACACATTGCCATACGACCGATATGCGGCTCCATACCCTGGATGGAGGTAAGTAGCGGGAGATAACTGATTTATTAGTTTCTTCTTCCCTTGCTCACCTCCCAGGGGAGGTGAGCAGAAGTGAGGGAGGCCCTCGTTAAGATGACATGTCTGGTTTATGTTTAGGGCCCGGTATAACGATGTTATTACTACGAAACATCAACTAAATAAGAGCTTTTAAACCTTGTTTAAAAGAGGCCCCATATGGGTGACCCTTGAGAGGTTGCCAAAAGACAGAATGTCTGAGGGCAACTTGCTTTCTCCTGCTTTTTGTTTCGTTAAAAAGGTCGACCCGGATCTCATTTATTTTATTTTCATAAAAAAATGTCGGGTCGTTAAAAAGCCATTGTTTTTGTGCTATCATTATTTTTTCGAGGAGGATCAACAACAATAAATCCATAGCAACAACAAGAAATCCTAAGACTAAAGTCAGAAGAACTTTATCCCTTCGTGCAGGCTTATTGCTTTGTTATAGCTAAATTCTTAGCCTTCCTTCGCACACTCCCCGAGCATGCGCACTTCCAACGGCTACGACTATGATTTAAAAATCACAGGTTGGGAAGTCAGCCTCCCCCAAACACCCCCCCCCCCAAAGGGGCTCGAAGCTTGGCCTCACCTCCCAAACCCCCCAGCGGGGGGCTTCCCTCTTTGATTTAATCGTAGGCGAGTCCTTGCCCTGCTTTGCTGAACTAACACACTAGCATGTTCCTTACCCAGACCCCCCCTGAAGAGGGGCACCCTTAAGCCTCCTGTTGCCACGGAAGCACCCTTCCTGAGTATGAGTACAGGAGACTACTCCCTTGAGCAGCTCTAGTCCTGTCCTTTTATTTTCCTTATTTGGCGCTTTCGAGTCCCCCCTCCCTTAATAGGGGGAGCAAAAAAACTACGCCTTTAAGATTACTAACTAGCAAGCTATCATCAATAATTCCCCTTTCCTGAAAGAAGTTTACACATTTACCATCTCATAAAACCACAACTTTTAGAATGTCATATGTGATCAATGAAACTATCTACTAGGTTGCTATCCCAAGATGCCATTCGGCATCTTCTTAGCAGCAAGTCAAGATAGACAAGACGGCATTGATTGGACAAGGCATCATGAGTCCCATGAAAAAAAAATTATAAAAGTTGACCATTGTTTCGTTTATTGTCTTCATCTTAGTAAATATGTTTTAATAATATTGAAAAACTGTAATAGAATTAGCATGTTAAACTACCTTTTGTGTTTTAATGCTTTAAATTTGAGTGTGACTCAGTGACTGCCTGTAAACTTACAAACTGCAACCTTCCTATTTCAACTCAAAAGATCTTGTATAAACATACATGAATAACTTATGTTGAATCATTAGTGCAATAAACTAGTAACTGAAACAAACATTTGTTCTTATTATATAGTAACACATATAGGCATATATACTTTCACAGTACGAGTTAAAAATCCATGGCTATTGGGTCATTGGTAAGCAGTGTAGTGAGGAGGTACAATGGTCAAATCACATCATTTCTTTTATTGTCTTGCATGGTTGCTGCTAGCGGAGGAATCATTTTTGGATATGATGTTTAGGTTTTTAACAGAATCTATATTTCTAAAAATCTTATGCAACTACCAAAATAAGTCTTAACAGTTTTTAACACCTGAGATGTGGAAATTATCAATCTGTAGGTGGAGTGACTTCTATGAAGCCATTTGTAGAGAAATTCTTCCTACGGGTTTACAACAAGATGATAAATGACAGCAATATAAGCAACTACTGCCGACACAACAGCCCACTCCTGACCTCCTACACTTCTATGCTATATGTAGCTGGACTAATTGCCTCCTTTTTCGCTTCACCAGTCACTAGAGCCTATGGGCGTAGACCCTCAATTCTTCTTGGTGGAGTCGTGTTTCTTGGTGGTGCAGCACTTGGGGGTGCTGCTTACAATATATACATCATGCTTATAATCGGTCGTGTCTTACTTGGTGTAGGAGTCGGTTTTGCAAATCAAGTGATGATCGAGTATTAATTATTTTCTTCTTCTTTGTAAATAATGACAAACTTTATTCAGTTGTCTGGTTACAGTCATTAATCGCACTATGTGATTGTACATATGAGTTATTAAAAGATCATTTTTTTGTGTTCTATTTAAGATTTACATTATACTAAACACTTTTGATACATAAATTAACAGTTTTATCTAAATATTACAGTATCATTTTTGTAACTCGGTTTAATTTGTAAGTGGTTTTTACTTATAAAATGACCCGAATGGGACAAAGATCCATCTTTAATGACTCACAAATGAAAAGTACTTTCTATTCATGCTTAAAGGACCTTAGACACCAAATTTATAGAAGTCCTCTTAATCAGATTTAACCAAACACAATTTGTTTTTGCTTTTTTTTGTCTATCATCAGTTAGTTCCATTATATCTATCATACATGGCACCATCACGATACAGAGGACATATTCAACATAGGTTTCCAATTTTGTTTTGGTATAGGCATCCTATTAGCAAGTCTTATGAACTATGGCACTCAAAAGATAGACGGTGGTTGGGGATGGCGAATCTCACTAGCTATGGCTGCAATTCCGGCTTCAATTCTAACATTAGGAGATATTTTCCTCCCAAAAACACCAAACAGCTTGATTCGACAAAACAAAGATCCTGATATAGTTAAAAAATGCTACAAAAAATCCGAGGCACTGAAGATATACAACCCGAATTTGATGATCTTGTAACAGCAAATAAAATATTAAAAACCGTTAAACACCCTTTTAGAAATATCGTAAGAAAAAAATACAGACTGCAACTTGTTATGGTGGTTGTTATTCCATTCTTTCAACAACTTACAGGAATAAGTGTTATCGGCTCCTATGCACCAATACTTTTCATTACATTAGGATTTTGTGAAAGTGCTTCGCTTAGGTCAGCAGTGGTAACTGGAATAGTGGCTTTAAGTATGACACTTTTATCATTACTAATAGTAGACAAACTAGGGCGTCGGACTATACTAATTATAGGTGGGGTTCAAATGTTCATCTCACAAATACTGGCAGGGTCAATTATGGCAATAAATCTTGGTGATCAAGGTGAATTAAGCAAAGAGTGTGGTCTTTTGGTGTTGATCTTGGTCTGCTATTATGTTGCTGGTTTCGGTTTATCATGGGGTCCATTAGGAGTACTAATTCCTAGTGAAATTTTCCCACTGGAAGATACACTGCCTGCGGGAGAAAGTATCACCGTGCAATGGGATTTTTTTGTTCACTTTTGTATTCTCAAACGTTTTTTTTAGGCAATGCTTTTGTCATTGAAATCTGGAGCGTTCTTCTTTTGTAGTGATCGGTTGGCTGTGATGCATGTTTTGTTACTTATTTCCTTCCTTAAACTAAAATTTCCCCATTGATAGGATGGAGTAGGATATGGAATCAACATTTGATTTTGAAGCGTACTGGCCATACGAAGATGAAAAATAATGATAATAATTATAAACCGCTACCACTACTGATATGTGTATAGTGTAATCATAGCAATACTTACAACAGCAATAAACCCTAAATACTAGGGCAAAACATCATGGGGACTGGGATGGGTTGTCCGCAGCTCTTCCCCCACCCACAAAAACTACGAGTCACTAATAATTTATTTATGTGTGCATGCTCAGAATATGCGTGCAACAAGGTTTAAATTGCAACATTTCACCCTCTAATTGATAATATGAGTGCCGCACCAGTTTGAATATCGATCATATCTCTCTCTTCCTTTTCTCTACTTATTGCAACATGAACCATCTTATAATTTGTTTCTTATCCATGAAATAAGACATTGTATAACTAAACAATCAAAAATTGAGCTACAAATACAATAGTCATCATGATTGATTACAAAAAGAGTGAATTACAAATGAGATGATAACTAAAAATGCAATACCTTACATGTGAAGAGGCTTCCAAATTAACTAAACAATGTGAGATCACAATTGGAATATAATAGTGTAGGTTCTTGATTAGCTTCACTTCATAACACACAAAACATAAATCGAATCAAGAAAGGAGAAAGAGAGTAGAAAGTAGAGAAAGAGAAGAGAGATAGATTAGAGAGATAAGAGAGAAAAAGAAAATAGATTTTGGAAAATGAAAACTTGGATATTTTCTTAAAAGAAAATATCTATATAAATTTAGATATTTTTAGAAAATATCTAAATATATATACCCCTACACATTTAATGTGACGCGCGGGATATTTAACTAGGACCCGGGCTCGGGTTTTGCTTGGGATTAAACCCAAAACAAATACAATATTAGATTAACTATCGAGCCCGATTCCCGATATTATCCTGTTACAACATTATAAAATTAAAGACCAAAGCTCCATCGTAGAGTTACCGAGCTTCCTTGTTCGACTCAATAAATTGAGGCTAACAATCTCCCCCGAAGTGAGGTCTTGAACATAGGAACGAGCTTCCTTTGTTGACTCAATAAAATTGAGGCTAACAATCTCCCCCGAAGTGAGTTCATTGATGACACTTCTTCATGAGATTAGTGAGATTGCTTTTGTCATTTAAGCTCGAGTGTTCGTGGTCTTTGTCTTCGTTGTTTGTTGTAAACTTTTTCCTTCATGCTTTGCGATCTTGACTTTAAGCCTTTGTCATTGTCTTTATCGTCTTTGCCATCTTACGATCTTGTGTCTTTGACCAATATGCTCATACTTTTGCATTATCTTGAAAGCTTCAAATCAGAGTTAGCGGAAGTCTTTGTCTTTTAAATCTTAAGCTTTCTAGATAGATTGTCTTCGTAGATTGAGCATTTGAATGGGATTGAGGTTGTCGTTACCACCGTTTGACCTGCAGGTTTACGTTAGTGATAAACGAGAAAATTGATTTGAAAATCAATCGACGTGTCACTCGTTAAAGAGTTTTTGTAACACATCGAGAGTGTCATGTTTTTATCAAAATTCATCAACATGTCCAATTCAATTACAGACCAATTCAATATCTAGTTGGTCACAAAGTTTGAATTCATCTAGAAATCCGCAAGTCACCTAACCGCAGTGCTGTTTGATGATGGGAAACACTGGAAGATTTCCATTCGTCATTGTGAATACTAAAGAGAATTCACCTCTGGAATGTTCTGGCAAATATCACAATAATATTGCGTAGGACTCTTGATAACAGCATTGTAAAACCTGATGATGTTCAACAAGTGTTTGAAATGGAAAATGTGGTCCTAACAAGAATTTTGATTGATCTCCATTGCTCTAGACACGATTAGAGCATTATGGTTTTAGTACTCGTCAGCTGGAGCAATTTGCCACCTATTCATATCAACAATCTCGGAGTGAGATGTCAATAGATAACAGTGAGTATCTCCGTGACAAATGAGACAGTTATCCAGTTGAGAGAACCCCGAATGACGAGAAGGGTTGTGCAATTGCATCACTGGGTCCCCTGATGTCGTGTTTCAATAACCAAGCAATCATCTTGTGAATCTGATGAGAAAAAGTAATTACCCTGGTTTTCTCTGCCTTAAGGTTGGAGTGGAGGGCTTCTTCTTTAAGACCCTTTATCCATACATTTCTTTTTAATTCATTCAACGCCTTTAATTGCTTACCAAGAAACGTCATAACTAACACCCTTGTTGTTGGGAAATCAAGTGTTAACGTCAATCGTAGTCGGCATTTGTCGCCATATGCATGTCATTATCCAATCATACTAAGGACTCTATTGTTCCCCTAACCTAGGAGTTATCCTTGGGTAGAGGGGTCGCTCCGGTTGCATGGGTTGAGGTGTGTTTGATCATAGATTGATTCCTAACCTCACCTTATTACTTCAGGAATCAGGTCATGAAAATAAGATGTTGTTGGGTATAAAGATCGTAACCATAAAACCCTTTTGCAGTACACAGTAGAGTTTTTTCGATTAGGATCATATTTTAAATACATTTTCCCTCCCCTTATTTTAAATAATAAACACTTAGTATTTTTAAATACCTTGTATTAAAATATGTCTTAGAAATTCTGTGGAGAAATATTATCAGCATGAATGGTTTGGAACAATTGATAATGTTTTAATACATAAGTAATGTCGTGTGATGTATCCAAGAACATTAAAACTTTGTTTTCCGAAAAAACTCCCCCCTCAATAATAAGGACCAATTGAAAAATTTGTTGTCTTTGAAAACCTTTTAGGGTTGGAGTGTTTGACACACAATTTGAAAGATTATAATTGTCAATCGAGCATTCTTGAAAAATTATGTTCAACTTTTTGGGAAAAACCCCGATTTAGAGGACTTCTCTTCTAACGGTAAGGGTAATCACACTGAAACGTACACTAATCCTTTTTTCTGTGCTAAAAACATTGAATGTCTTGTAAGAACAGCTCAAGAGGGACCGGAAACGTTAATTTCCTCGTTGTGTGAGAGTAAGTTTATAAACCCTTCCGGTTATATGTAGTCCGTGTTTTTTGTACTGACAATTGCACATACGCTCCTTTTAGAAAATTAGAAATGACAAGTTTTGAAAACTATTTAAAACTCTCCAGCTCGAACTTTCATTTACACACCTGTTTCAATGTTTTAAAACTCGACATTTCTAAGCACGTAAATGTTATCGATTCCAAGAGACATGTCGGAAGATTATTTTTTGGAAATTTTCTGATTATCCTGATTTTGTATTTATTTACCTGTTGTCCTCAGCATTGTCTATAAGAATGTGGAAGATTAATTCCAACTCTTTCGTGATGCTAGCGTCTTTACTGCTTAATGAACAACTATT
Organism: Tanacetum coccineum; assembly: GCA_026074375.1. NCBI lineage: Eukaryota > Viridiplantae > Streptophyta > Magnoliopsida > Asterales > Asteraceae > Tanacetum > Tanacetum coccineum. The sequence goes on along the minus strand of BQNB010062273.1, from coordinate 9,776 downwards.
GGAACAGCTTGAACTTGACTGTCATTGCTGTGGTCTTGAATTCTGAGTTCTGAACGGTTATGATCAGAAGTCATTTGATGAAGAACGAGGCCTGAACTGATGTGAACAGACATCATTTGACATTGACGACCGAGGCTTGAACTGCTTTGTTCAAACATCTTTTGATGTACTCATCTTTTGAGAAACCATTGACACACACAACACAAGTTTCTTAGATATCAAAAATTTCGCGAACCACAACTCTGAATTTTCCTGCTTTTCCCATTGTATAGTTCAACTGCAGTTATGTCAATTCGTGTTGTTTTGACCATTGAAATGACGAACTGCCCTTAAGCCCATAGTTATGTTTTCATGCATGAATATTGATATATATCTACCATTGAACCATGTGTGGTTCACACTTTCAACCATGCTCTGCAAGAGTGAATAACATTCCTGTTGGGAACCCACCTAAGACAAACAGTCTTGAGAATTCTACCCGTTGGTTGCCACCTAAGACAAGATCTAGGAGTCCTTGTTTTCCAGGGACGTGGGTATCTTTTTGATTGAGAACCTATGTCCTGTGGATCTGTCTTCTGTTTCTTAGATGCACTTAACTTTTTCTAACGTTTCACGGCATATAACTCATTGTTGTACTTACGGGTGATTTTTGCATCCTTACTGCTGTGCCAGAGGCAAGAGGAGTTAACTGGAGAGGACTTCTAAGAGCGCCAGTTCATCAATGATTTGCACTGTAAAGGCACTTATATCCATTTGGACATTGAAGTCGTTGTGGACATCAAAAAAGGCTTTTGTTTCCTATGTTCCTCCTAATGAACATCTTTTTTTGAAACCCGACTCCTCATTGATGCTTGCCAATCCTAGGTTTTGTGTTAGCAACCATTCGCAGTGTTTTGGTAATCTACAGATCAATCATACTAGGTTTTCACATTTACTTCTTTGTCTTTCTGAATTGTACACTTTTCTTAGCATTTTCTCTAGTAATTAGTTATGAACCTTGTCATTTTTGAAGCCTAATTTTTCCCTTGGTGACATGTGACACATGCATTTGGAGACATTTCCTATAGGGGCCGCTGTGCAACCTCACATGGTGTTATCGAACTCATGCTTAGTTTTTCTAATCTGAGTCAAAATCTGAAATTCAGTTGAGTGACTTGTTAAAACAAACCAGCCTCACATTAGTTTTATTAACCGACTGTTATCGTTTATGAAAACTTCTCATTTCATTTTCAGGAAATTCTGAAAAAGGAGACGGTTTTCCAAAAACGATGGTATTTGGAAATCGTTTGAGCATTTGGTTGTCGAACAACAAATGGTTTATTAAACTGAGTTTCCACAGACTTTCCCTTGCAGTTCTCGATGAGTTTCCTTTAACACACTTATTGCTATGTTCCTTGTCCTTGCATTTGATGCTTCAAATTTGTATTTCATGATATTGTTTCACGTTCTTTCGAGTAAATACATTGAAGCATTTTCTTTGCAAACTGGGTTGTATTTTCATCTGATCTTTACAATGTTGTAAGAAAGTTCAAGAGAAATCAGTGTTTTTCAAGTTTAGCAAAACACTACTCTTTAAAAGCATATTATGAACTTTGTTAATTACAGATTCAGTTTGTTTCGAAAGCATTTGTGGCAAGACATTCACATTCTTGACTTTATGAAGATACATAGCATTGTAATTCATATAGCGTTTAAATCATACAGAGAATGCAGCATATCGAACATGTAACATCTGTTATACACACACTCCTTCGAGAAAGTAGATCAAAATAGTTTGATAAAATTAGCCTTTTCCCAGATTCCAAGTTCTCAACCTCTTTTTCAAGGGATTTTAACGTACACCAAATATGTCATTCATATTCCTTTTTTATAGTTCATGAACAAAACAATGAGCTTGTCTAGTATAGCTTTTATATTTGTCTGAAAGAGGCATTTTATAAGGTTTTGATCAAAACTTCCATAGTCCTAAGCAATGGGTTAGGAAAAGTCCACAATAAGTATGATTAGACCAAAGCCTTGTTGACAAATTGTTCTAAATGAATAGAAGTTGTTTGTCCATTTCGTATAAATTGGCTACTTTTTACTAATGGATTTAGAAAATGGGTTAGAAGGCCAGGTTTTTAGCAAATGTTATTGGCTTGTCCATAACAAACGTTTTTTCTTTCTCCACATGTCTTCCTACTTCTTTAGCGCGTTCCAACTGATCCAAATAGGTTTGGATGGTGTTTGAAATAGTTTCATAAAGACTATTTTATAATGTTAATTTAATATGGTTTCACTATGTCTTTAGTCCAATTTTTTTGATCTACTCTCCTTATCAGAGCAACAGTCTCTATCCCCATTGGGGCAAAATCTGTTTGTCAGGATCAGAAGTATCATAAGGATCGTCATACAAACAAACAGCTTATCAGATTGAGCTTCTTGAGTACTTTGGATTAGCAAAGGTTGATTAAACCATGATACGTTGCGCATTTGGGGTTGCTTAAACATGTTGAATGTTCTGAATTGGACTGATTGCGTTTATAAAGAAATTTGCATTTTAAAAACTTAATATGTTTGTCCCATTTCAATCACGTGTCAATTTCCTTTTTCCTTCCGTTTAACCTTACAATCCGAAATAACCTTACTTTTCCTCTTTAGTTGACCTTCAAATTATGAACCTAGTTAACAGACATCATTTTGACTAGCCGCATCGTGGTTGTCTGATTGACAACGTGAAAATTCATAGGGGTTTTAGTATTTTAAACCCTCTTTAATGCCCAATGTCTTTAAAGCTAATAGTCCTAGAGTTTCATTTAACATTGTTTGAAGTATTTTAATAATCACATCGTTAGGTCTTTAATGGTACCGAGTACTTCTCAAGCTCATCTGTTTGTCTTGAAAGTGCAATCAGAGAACAATCATGACTGCTAGTAAGCCACCCCCAAAGCCCAACACAAGACTCCATCAGGTTAGTTTTTGCACTCCTTCAGACTTGAGTTAATGATGCATTGCTTTTCTTTAATTGCTTTATACCGTTTTGTTTTCCCTTCGTATCAAGAGTCAAAATTAGTAATTAAATTAGCAGCGCAGCACGCCGCCATCAACAACATTTCAGCCCGCATTTATGAACAACCTGATTATCATTAGTACATATATTTGATTGAATCAGGAAATGACAATTGCTATCATCCATCTCCAAAACTATGTGTCCATAATGGGATTCAGGTTACTCCAAATGGTCCGTCTCACATTGGCAAACACATCAATTGCACATGTGTTTTGTACTGGTTCCAATGGCGTATCAGTATAACTTGATCCGCAGGTGAGACCTCCTGAATCTTTGCCATGAAAACTCGAATTGTTTCCTCTTTACCAATTTCTCTTTTCAATCTCTTCATTCTATTACAAACACTGCTTTTTTCATCTCCTGAACTTGTAACCGAAGATTGAACCCTCTTGAATCTTGGCACTGTTGAATCTGCAACTGTTTTCACTCCAACTTTATTCAATGTCATCTTTAAGTCTCTTGTCTCCATTGACATTGCTCGTTTCTATTATACATTGCTCAATGGAGTTCATGTTCTGGATGATTGTTTCCTTGAATGTTTGAGCTGTCATTTTAGTGTAATCTCTGAAGGTTTCTATTACTTCTCGATCTGATGAGAAGGATCTTGAATAAATATCGAGAGGCTTTAACAAGTCAGAGTTAATGAACCTTTCAAACTGTACTTTGATCACACTTAGAGCGGATTTGGAATCCATCTCGTGAAGTGTTTCTGCATTGAGAAGTGTTTCTAAGTTATTCATGTGTTGAGATAACTGAAACGTGAAGGTTCTTAAACTATCACCAAAGAGTTGTGCAAAAGCTTGTTGATACAATATACTCTGTTGTTCGAGAAGTTGAGTGGTTGATTTAAGTGCATTTAATTGTCCCGGAGTTTTCATTGAAAATCTAGTGCATGAATCAGCAGTTTTTTGTATCTCTGTTCTCAAAACACTGAACCACCAAAGATGAAGTATTCTTGTTTCCATTTTATCGTGAAATTAAATGAAGTGTAAAAGATTTGTTGGATCTTAAGTGGATATGATGTGATTGAAGTGTAAGTGGATGTGTACAATACCACGGTTCACCAGGGATTTTATTTTTAATCCTCAATAATCAAACCGATAAAGAATTAACGGGCTTTTACAAGATCACTAGATAACCTGTGAATGATATGATTCGGAATCAGGCGGCCAATGATTTATTTGTCTAAAAAAGATAATATGCTGCTAGGTTAAAGCCTGTTTGTTTAAATAGCTCAACCCAACTGAAACGGGCCTAAAATACAGAATGGCCTGAGCTATAACAAAAACCAGTACTACCACAACATTCAAAAAACTAAAAAATGGCACTACGAACAAGAAAACGAGCTTTTTTGGGCCTCAAAAAAACCCTAACCAGCTAAAGGGTTGGTAAAACAGCGAGAATCCGTCACGTTTTTCACTTCGATTTGATAGTCACGTGCCTTAAACGTACTTACGGATCAAAAGTTATGGCTGTTTTAACTGAAACCCTTTTCGTCCACAAAGCCAAGTTTTTCTAAAAAACATTTCGTTCGGCATGCGTCCAAAAAAAATTAGCTCGTATTCGATTCCACTCGTTCAGGTTCCGCTCCTGTACGTAATTCCGCAGCGTACGGTACTCCGCAACGTTCGGAAATTTTCCTCCAGCTCAGTACGAAAAATCCTCTGTTCGGTCCGCCGTTCGTTAAATCCCCTGCTCGTTCGGGATTCCGCTAGTTCGATCCGTTCGTCTCGATCCGTTCGTTTCGATTCCCGCAAGATCATCCGCTAGTTCGGGTCCGCAGTTCGATCCGCTGGATCGGTCCGTTCGTTAGTTCGATCCGTTCGTTCGTTTGCTTCAGTTCGGAATGGAAGAAGAGAGATCTTCTGTTCTTCACAAAAACCAAGAGCGAAAAACCTCTAGTGTTTGCGTCAACTAATGCGACCACCAATAGAAACCAACAAGACGCTTAGCCATTTTCCTTTACACCTGCCGAACAAAACCAAAACAATTATGCGAAAGAAGAAGCAACAAACCTTCGAATCCAATTACCTAACCACAAAAAAAACACGAAATCCACCTGAGGTATTGATACAATTGTAGGTTTTCTTGAATATCTTCAATTCATAACACACAAAAACATAAATCGATCAAGAAAGAAGAAAGATAGTAGAAAAGTAGAAGAAAGAGATAGAGATTAGATTAGAGAGATAAGAGGAGAAAAAGAAAATAGATTTTTGGAAAATGAAAACTTGAGAAATTTTCTTAAAAAAAATATCTATATAAATTTTAGATATATTAGAAAATAATCTACAATATATATATACCCCTACACATTAAATGTGACGCGGTGATATTTAACCTATGGACCCGGTCTCGGTTTTGCATTGGGATTAAACCCAAAAAACATATACAATATTAGATTAACTATCAGCCCGATTCCCGATATTATTTTGTTACAAACATTAACAAATTAAAGACCGATAGGCCTCCCATCGAAGAGTGTGACCGAGCTTCCTTGTTCGAGACTCAATAAATGAGGCATAACAAGATAGCCAATGCTCCGAAAACAAAGGGCAAAGGTTCCATAAAAAGCTTCTTTATAAAGACGTAGAGGATATTTTATTTCCTTTGCAATAAGTTTAGGGGGGACTGCAACATATACAAGAAATTGTAGATGAAAATGATTTTGGAGTCGCTAAACAAAAAATGAAACTCCGTAAATATGTAAGAGATCAAAAAAAGGCGAAACCTTTCATCGTACTATACTCACTTTACACAGTTTTACAAGGAGGTTGATCATCTATCATTACATACATATACTCGCATTAGTTGCCTAACCACTATCATCTTTGTCCTGAACTTAAATCAGATCACTTCTCAATGTGAAATTGAATGAAAAAGCATGTGAACAAAATCTTTCTTTAATTTTTGAGAATATAATTGATGATATGGTAAAATTTAATAACGCTTGTTGTAATCTATGTATTATAATAACTGAGGTTCATTATGTAATATGCAATAATACGTGTGTATTTCTTAAGAAATTCAGCATTCTATTCGACACTTGCTTTCTATAATAGTGGGATCCAGGAGGAGCACAAGCTCATGCACTGCTCTAACTCTGTTAATCTGTATGTTTTCGTTTTGACGTTGATATTTTTCTTTAATTAATGTGGAGCTTGAGTTTTTTTCTCCATTAAACTTTTGAAATCAGATGTCAATCTTAAGATCTTAGGTATGTATGCATTGATTGGAATTATTAATTAAGCTCACCAATTTATCCACGATGCGCATCGGATTGGATTCGTAGTTTATGGCAATAAGTTAACACATTATTAAATAAGGAAAGCGTACCTTTTAGCGATTATAATTGAATATAAAGTATCTAAAATAGATACCTCTACGGTTGCTCACACAATCACGTCAACCAAGTATGTAAGATTGCTAGTCTTACCCTCACGAATCAAAGCACCAAGTGATAAACCAAAAACCAAACACACTCCTTGTGCTTTCGAACCAAACAAACCCTTAATTAGGGTTTATACAAAGACCAAAAACCCTAGTTCGTCAATCTAGGAGGAATCAACAACGTATACAGTTGAATCGCAAGCCTAGGAGAACCCAAGTAAAACAGAAAAACCCTAATCCATGATTTATGTCTCGCGGTTTAGGGATAAATCGCAGGAACCCTAAATCTAGTGATTTAGGGAGGCAATTCATACCCCAACGCGCGTTGGCCGGCCAACGCCGGGCCCAACGCCGTTGGGTAACGCCGACCAGCGGTGTAGTAACGCCGGCCAACGCAGCCCAACGCCGTTGCCGGCGTTACTACACCGAGCACTCTAACTCTAATCTCAATACTTGTACCCTACTTCAAGTTTGCAATCAATTCCTTAATTATCATCATAATTTTGCACAATAATCATTTTCTAGAATCCACCAAAATCTGCCACTTTTAGGAGGAGGACAAAGGTTTTCGTTTCGACATTTTAAACCCTTCTCTTTTATTTAACATTTATTAATTAGTTTATAACGTCAAACGGTTAAACTAATTACCGTTAAATATATTTTGTGAAACATATTATATAATTAATAAATATATAACAATTATATATATTAATTACGTAATAAACGTACTCTTCGTGTCTTATGTGTATGCCCCCAATAGGCTCACGTATTTCTAACGTATAGCTTGTGGAACCGACTACCAAATTCCAACAGCTCCCACTTGAGAGGCGGAGTAGCAGGCTTGCAGATATACTGATAATTGGCAACGTCTAGCAACACACACAATTATCTTTAAATTAGAAATACTTTAGATAATAGTTTCAAGAACAATCTCAACTTATTAATGGTTATTTATTACTTGCTTTTATCATCCCTTTGTTTAGATACCGTTAAACCATAGATATGGATCCTAACTCATTTCATATAGTTTAACCATTTAGATTCTCGTTATAAAAGTTAATTCAGATATACCAAATGTAATTAAGAATCATCTTAAAATTACCCTTTGGGTGTGGCCACACAATTATCTGATTAATTCTGGAGAGGCACCATGGTATCATTCTGTACATATCAAGTGTAGGAACAAATCCTTTGTTGACTACAAGTGTTGTGGATGCTGCTTCACATCACTTCCAAAAATAACCTTTATGACTACCTTATTCAGGATAACGTTTGACTTAGACTCAAAAAGTGATATCCACACATACAGAACTTGTTTGTATCTCAAGTCTAAGGATGAATTTTAAACCATTTTTGACATTTACTCATGACAGGGATCCAAAAGTAAATATTCAAAGTTTGGGGTATCCAATATGCATCCCTTGTGAATACACATGAGTTTGGCGGGAACAATCCATATATTCAAAGAATATAACCAACACTCACATTTGCTTTACATAACAATATTGCCATATTATTAACTGACATTGGACATATTTAGAATGATAAATCATTCATGGATTTAAACATGCAAATATAGAATAACAGTTATTAAAACAAACATCAAGTATCTTTATTCATCAAAAAATGAAAACTGTCTTACAATTTCAAATTATCCAAATACTAATAAAACACAGATTTACATGTGATTACTAGCTGGTATCATTCCTATTTTCTCAGTCAATTCAGAATGCTTAGGAAATGCTAAAGCCTTCGTAAAAGGGTCAGCTAAGTTGTCATTTATGACAACTTTTTCTATCTTTACATCACCTATTTCTATGGTTTCTCAAAGATAGTGAACTTTTGCGCGAAAATGTCTTGCACCTTTAGTGACTCCATGATCTTTCGTTATTACTATGGCTCTAGTATTATCACAATACATATTTATGGGTTCTTCAATTGTGGGAACAACACCAAGCCCAGAAATGAATTTACGAACCCATACAGCCTCTTTCGATGCGTCAAAGGCAGCGATATATTCAGCATATGTAGATGAGGTTGCAAAAATACTTTGCTTTGTGCTTTTCCAGTCAACAACGCCTCTATTAAAAACGAATACATATCCAGTTTGAGACATCATGTCGTCAGCATTCGTCAGATATCCAACATTAGTGTAGCAAGAAACCCTGAGCTCTCGTTTCGTATCACCTCTGTAAACAAGAAACATATCTTTAGTATTGTGAAGAACTCTTAACAGTAGTCCAGTAAACTTCACCAGGATTCTGTTGAAACTGACTTGTTATGTTTTGAGTGAACGCAACATCAGGATGAGTACATCTCACAGCATACATAATTAATCCAACAGCTGAAGCATATGTGATATTTTGCATGCGCTGAATTTCAGCAGGTGTTGACGCACCTTGTGATTTACTAAATTTCAGCTTTTCTTGCATTGGGATCGTTCCACGTTTGGAATTTTCCATGTAAAATCTTTTCAAGATTTTCTCAATGTAAGCATTTTCACATAAACCAATTAATCGCTTTGATTTATCTCGGTAGATCTTGATTCCAAGAATATATGCAGCTTCTCCCAGATCTTTCATAGCAAAACATCTTCCAAGATAGGATTTTACATCTTGTAACATTAGAATATTGTTTCCCATGATCAATATGTTATCAACATACAAGATTAGGAAGTGACATAACTCCCACTAGCTTTTACATTTACACATGGCTCATCATGATTTTGACTGAATCCAAATTTCTTAATTTTATCATTAAATTGTTTATTCCATTGCCTAGATGCTTGCTTAAGTCCATAAATGGAACGCATCAGCTTGCATACTCGGTTTGGAAATTTTTGATTAACAAAACCCTCTGGTTGCTTTATGTATACCTCTTTATTGAGATATCCATTGAGGAAGGCAGTTTTGACATCCATTTGCCAAATCTCATAGTCATAAAACGTAGCTATGGCTATAATAATCCTAATAGCTCTAATGTCTACAACAGGAAAGAAGGTCTCTTCATAATCAATCCCTAAGGTTTGAGTGAAGCCCTTTGCTACTAGAAGAGCTTTATAGGTGTGTACAACTCCATCCATGTCGGTCTTCTTTTTGAAGATCCATTTATGACCACAATTTTTTCGTTAGGAGGAAGATCAACTAACTCCCAGACTTCGTTGTCTCTCATGGATTGCATCTCCACATTCATAGCATTAAGCCATTTGTCAGATTCAGGATCCAACAATACGGCATTATAGTTAGCGGGTTCACCAAGATCTCCTAGCTCATGTTCCTCAGCATCGACGTATAAACACAATCTATATGTGGGACGGCATGTCCTTGTGGACCTACGA